>STHD01026386.1:0-13198 GCA_016170015.1 Anopheles longipalpis | reverse complement strand
ACCCCCCCGTGCTAGCATAAGCAAACCGTGCGATCACGATCGCGATCATGATGATCAGTTCCTATCGCCGCCTGTTCGTTCGGTACCGAAACAAATTACTTCCCTGATTACGCCGTCGTTTTGTGCGAGAGAAGCAATACAGGGAAACTGAGGCAGAAAGAGTCAATCCTTGAATAAATTGGACGTACAGTTCGATAGTGATAAACGAGGGAAGGGAAGGTGGAGTGCGGTAGGAAGCAAACGGTATAGAATTGGGTGTCGGGAAGATAAAAATTGAATCAACTCTCAGGGAATCGTACAGCGGGCCAAGACATTCGTCGAAATGCATTGAACTCCGATGCACGGTACGGAGGTCACCAGCAAGAAAGGCTGCTACCATTGCACCTTGCCGTTTGCCGGCATTGATGCAGTTGCGGGTAACCGAGCTGGGGCATCAAGGGTTCGTAACGAGCCGAAACCGAAGGAAGGAAATAATGAGAGAATACACCGAATGTGGTTGTACGCTGTGCAGCTGCGGTGCGTGATTGTATCTTCGCGCGTCCCAACATCTATTGGTACGGTCGGACCTTGTCACGCAATGTAGCAAGCTTCTGGATAATCTGTTCGGCTCAGCTGGCTGACTGTGGGGATGCATGTTTAGCAGCATCAGATCGAGGCAGCGTTCTTGCTCCGGCACGCGGTGTGAAATTGCGCTTCGTTGAAATTGTACCTTAACGAGACGAACGCGTAACAGTACGCTGCGCTGCGTGGACCGCGAATGGGGATTTATGGGATAAAAACGATTAGATATTTCGTGAACGTGTGCTGCAAAGATTTGCGACGTAGAAAACCCATGCAAATGATGTTTAATAAATCTTGTTTTGATAATAATTTACATCGGGATATGCGATCGGGATGTTGTGAGTTTGTTTGGAGTTATGTTACGAACATTGCTGAAGCTATATTTTCAAGTGCTTCTAAGTGAAAAATAAATTTGAGAAGCAATATTATAAAATTGAAAATTATAAATGTTCTGGAACGCCAATTATTAATGTTTACATACGAGGCCTGTCTCTGGCCGGCTGAGCGGATTACACAGATAATAAATAAATATCATTTAGTTGATGAATGATCGACGTTTCAGTGCAATTGTTGTACCTCAAAAAATATATAAATGATCCATGTTTTTAATAGGTCTTATTGCTAGCTGAGGAAAACAATAAAATATTTATTTTGATTCCATAAAAGTATTTTAGAACTTTAAAAGGCATCATAGCGTTCGTTTACTAATGAATATTGAATTTTCGCCTTAATGTATGCAATACACACGTACAAATCAGTTTAAAAATGTATAAAATTGATTTGTAATATTTATTTTGCGCTTCAAGCACATGTGCAACCTTGTTCTAGGTCTGATACGTACATATAAACATCAACTCATCCAATAAAAAACGAATAAATATGGTGAAAGAGTTCTGTACCGTGCATCCCCAACAAATGACGCTTAGGGAACATGGCCTGTCGCAACGGTTGGTACAAACCACAACATGCACAATAACGTTACCCTAGCGGGAGTATAATTAGATTTTGATTATTTATAGGGCCGTAGTTAGAAAGCCTGTTTTGACAGAATGGTGTGGACTGCCGGAAAAACTGCCTACGGAGCGACGACACCACACAAACGACGTGACGAGACTGATTGCGACAGGAACCACCCAGACGGGGGGATACCCGGGATGGAGCGTGTGAATCCGCGATACGAAGTATAGGAACCAACAAAAAATCGCATCACAGAAACTGCTCGCGTGTACGTGCGTTTTGATTGTGACGCGTGTTGTTACGGTCTCTGATGGGTGGTGATTTACTTCCAGCGGTTGAAGGCGGTACGGCCCTACGACCAATAAATTGATTCGTTCACTTCGGATCTCGGTGGTTGAAGCAGCAGTGTGCCAGTAGGGACAGTTTGCGATCACACGCGATCTCGCACCGTGTTCGAACCCGATCCCCAGTTGTTCGACATGCATAACGATAAGATTAAGTTCACACCGCCAGTGTGACGTGCGACGGCACGCGAATTAGCACTTTTCCACGAGCGGCATTTCCCTTCCTGAAGGTTTTCCCCCCGGTTTCCTTGGCGATATCAAGATCATGATCCGTGAGATCAACGAACAACGAATGGTGGAGTAGCTCACGATTTACGCTAAAACTACAAACTTGACTCGGGTCGGTCGCGGTGCAAAAATTGAACCCGTTCAACCCGTTTACTAAGTATCTGCCTACGCCGCTTGTTTTTTTTTTTTTTTTTTTTTGCTCGGTTAGAACGGCCTGGCCGTATCAAGACTTATTTTACCACGTAGCAGGATAGTCAGTCCATGCTACGGGGGGAACTACGCCGCTTGTTGGTTGGGTTAAAAAATTGGTCCACAATTACAATTTATCATTTTCCATAAGTACCGCGAGACAAGCTAATGGTCTGGTACGGTTTTGACTGAAGATAAAAAAAAAACGGTTCAAGTGGTACCGAAGATGGTTGTGAAGAATGGTGTCCGAGGTGTCTAAGATATGGTCGCAGTGTGCTGACCTCTGGATTCCCGGTTATGGTAAGGTAGAAAGCGAGTCTAGCAAGATCGGTTGTTTGGAGATAGCATATAATTTAGAACTGTAACAATTTAATATCGCTGTGAAGGTGGACACTAGGAAATGGACGGGAACGTACAGGGTAAGTCGCACGCTTTAGGAGCTTAGGTTCACAAAAAAGTTCCAATTGTCGGCCGTGCAGCGTGTAGATTTTTCACCAAAAGCGAGAGAAAGAGTTCCTGTTCGTGACTATGAAAATCAAACACGTGTCAATAGCCCGGGACACCGATTGCCGGTGTGAACCAAAAGGGTAATTTCGATGGCTCTATTTGTTGTTGTTATCGTCCGGCAAAAAAGGGCAGTTTTGTGCGACTAGCACCCATGGGAAAGTTTGTATGAATATAGTTTAAATTCTAAAAATAAGCAATCATTGGCACTGGTGATACAGTTTGTGCGCTCGCTCCCGCCGAAGGTACACAGTCATCGTGTCGATGAGCTGAATGAAATTGTGTTGTGCGGAATGTCCTCTTTGCGGGCACCGGTACCCACATTGATGAGTTCGCACTTGACGCGTGGGGATTTTCCATTCTGAAAAGTGAACTCCCATCCTCCAAATATAAGCGAAACCCGTGAACTCTGCGTGCTTCACTTTCCGTCTAATTGAACGCCGAGTATTCCTGCTTAATTAACACATTAATTTTCGTCACTTAACCGTCCCGTCGAAACGGCGGGCTGGCGGGATCATCCCAGACGCGGGATCACGCACTGAACCTGCGGCGTTTGGCACGTCTGAACTTCTGACACCGTCTGAAACCTTCGCTCCTTGTGCAGTTTGTGGTTGTGTGACTGCCACTTATCAATTGCCAGAGCCGACTGGGCTGCCAGTCTTTACAGCGATTCATTCATGGTCCCTTGGCATTGTGAATTGTGAATTTTTCTGTGTGTGTACTGTACCGGGGAAACCCTGTGTAGGCATCACTGCTGGGTGTCATAAATTTGACACCAGTCGCGGGCATCATGACACATAAAATGCAGGTACGTTTGTTGCCGCACCATTTCCGGGTGCCTTGATGACAGAGGGCATACGCTGTTGTCCACTCTTCGATCGGTGCAGATGGTTTTCCTCATTCCTCATTTGGCTGGGAATTGTGGTTGGTATGTAATTTTTTTTCTCTTCTTTCTTTGACACTCGCTCCTCAGTTGCATTCTAATTATATACACACAAGCAGCAGTTTTCGCAGATCATAAACCGCTCCTCGACGCGATTACGCCACACGTACGGTGTGTGGGAAAAATGTTTGATGTATCTTCAAAGGTGTCGCACTATCATCATGCAAATCTCAGCTCCATTCGTCTCGTTAGTCTTGAATCTGTGTGGAATAGTGTAGCAAAATAATGTAGCATAATTCAATTTGCCATCCTGTTTTGATGGCGGTAGTGCGGTATTGGTTCACTTTGATAGGATTCGTTCTGGTCTTCCGTTGAGTTGAAGGCTTTTCTCACGGACCGGTACGGTGTGTTTAATTGCATTTTAAATGGTTTTGCCCGATTCATACGATATTGGCAGTGGTTTATGATTTACTCTTCTTGATGGGATGTACTTATCTGCTGCCGAACATGATCAACTGCAAGCGAATCTTCGTATGCTAATGTTTCTTTAATTATAAAACTAGGAAATGAAAACAAAGTGTACAAATTGTACAAAAAACGAAAGGAATTATATTTGAATATGTTTACCATCGTTCAAAACGCAATAAAATGATGATTTTGATTGATTTTTTTTATCTGTCTCATGTTTATAAGACGTATAAGAGAAAAACAAAAAAAAAATAATTTAAACAAAAAGTGTCATTTTGATGCTACACATACTTTACTGGAATATGCATCAAAATGCGTCATTCTGTGAGCAACGTGTTGAACCTCACACGATTGATTTATTCATCGCCACGAAATGGGACTCTTCTCACCACGAAGAAAAGATCATTGATGTTTCTTTTATATGCGACAACCTATGCAAACGATTTCGGCTAAAACGCTGTCATAGCTAGATTTAAGGAGTGCCATTTCAATTTAAACCAAGAATGAACAAATTTATATCGGAAAAAAAGATACACGTTCATGAATAGGAATGGATCGAGTCGAAAATTTGCAACACGTTTGATGTTAGTGTGCGATGTAATGTGCAACCCCCATATGGGTGGTCTGAACCGAAGACAAGGTCAGATGGAATGGTTTGTTTGCCAAGAGTTCATTCAAGGAACGCGTACATAAATTGCAACGATCGATATTGTGCTGTAGCAATCTAAAGGTGGAGTGATGCATCGGATCATCAAATGATGAAAATTATGGAATCTTTCTTGGCCTTATGGCTTCTAAAGCTCTTAAATAAATGTTTGATTAAAATCCTATCAAATCTGGATTTTATTATTTTGCATCAAGCTTCACACCGTCGATTCCACACACGGATACACACATCTATCCCGCTGTGTGGCGAGTGTCGATAATGATACCCCTGTTTAGAATAGTATTAATGAACAGTTTATCCGTACCGCCTATTCAAAGCGGCGTAGAGCGTAGAGTCCACTTTACACGCGGCGACCTTACCGCCCTGCTGGGCGGAGCGAATGATTAATGTTTGGTCTGGTTGGTGGTTGGTTTTTATCCCATCGCGCCTTAATTACCTTCCTTTCGCATTAGCATGACAGACAAACGTTAGCTGCGATCCATCCGCGATCCAGCGTTCCATGTAGGTCAGTCGGTTAAATCGACACGGATGAGACCGCGAATCTATGAGGCTTCCTTCGATGAGGGAACCTTTTTTGGATGGCTAGCAGCTAGCAGCAATCGATCTCCGTTCGTGGTCGGTTTTCTTTTTCGATCGCGACGTCACTTTACGCTAGCCGGAAGTGATCGTTTATGTTATGAGTATGGGAACATAACAAAAACAAAAAAAAACTGACCACCATAAATTTGCATTCAATCACAGCTTTCCACGCGATTGCAAATATGTATGCAAATATTGTTTACCCGTACGATGCACAAAAACGTTCTGTACCGCATGTTGTTTCTATGCCGTAATCTCCCAGCCATTGCAGCGTAGACAAATGCATGCGTTTTTGATAAGATTAAAATATTCCCTGGACTGCAAGGGCTCCCCGTTACGGCAAGGGAATCAATTTTTGTCAGCGAATTGTCATGGAGGGAGGTACCGGAATGTAGGTTTGATTTATTGACCGAGCAATTGTTTTACATAATGATTTATGATCTTTGGTGAGTGAGATGTCATACTGTGAGGTAGCTTCCTCTTGATGATTTTCTTTCGATCGACATTAAAGTTTTGTGTGTATTGGTTTCTGTTTAGTACTTATTTTGAAAGATGTTATTCTCTTGATTACATTTTTTCAATATTTCTTATTTTAATTTCTTTATTTATCTATTTTCTTTTATTATTGTGATATTTTATTCCCTTATCACACAGTCGTCTGTTCTTCTTTTGTGTTTTCATTTGTTATTTACTAAGTATTCTTGTTTTTTATGTTATTCATTACTTTGATTCATTCTTTGAATTAATGATTTTAGTTTGTTCTTTAATGTGTCATTGTGATTAGTTTTACATTAGTTTATATTTTTATACTTCATTTTCTTTGCTTTAGTTTCATTTCGAATTAAGTTACTCGTAAATCTAGACTATTGTTTTTTTTATTACTTTTTATCATTTAACATACACAGTTAAGAATTAGAATATATTTGACAAGAATTATTTCATGAAGCACAATTTAACGTTTCTCTAATCTAAAACTATTAACATCCACAGATAACCATCGCGTAAGATGTATCACTTTATATCACGGACACGTGACACTTTGCGCCACTTTATGTCATTCTTTGCGATCGTGCTGCACGGTGTAACACCGCAGTAAAATAATGCCCCGTACAGAAAGAAATGAAACATGACTTGAAATAAAAACGTTTTGTTGTTCGAACGCCAAGTTACGGTGCTGCTTACCATGTTTGCCGGTTTTGCAACCTGCTCCAATCTTTCTCCAGTGCATTCGCGGTGTGGAAGAAATATAGCAATAAATTTCTACCACACTGCCCACACGTGTTTATTTGCGCAAATGCGCATGAGAATTGCGCTTCTCGGTACGCATGCGGCGCATAAGATGCAAGATGGTGCCAGAAGGGTGTGATCATTCCGTTTCCGGTTAGTGGCCGCTTCAAAAAGGCTGTGGCGCACAGGTAGACACCCACGTAACCGTGTATGTCGGTTTGGGCATGGTGTCACGTCACACACACACAGAATCGGCAGTCGTGTGCGAATGATTTACGGGCAGCTTTTTAATGTACGTGGTGATTGTTTTAATGTGGCTGGTAATGTGGTACGATTTGAATAAGAGAAGTAAAAAAAAGGTGACTGGTTCAAACCCATTGAGGAGATTGTAAGGCACGAACCTGGCTTATGAACGTTGGGGTTCGTGCAATCAAATGGAAAACACGAAAGCAACAGGCATCAAAATTCGCGCTACTTTTCGGTTTATGGAATCGTCCTGCCGTTTATGATTGTTGCTAGCTTTGCTTTTCGAGTTAAAAGTCCTATCCTAGGTCTTTTTTCCCGAATGCAACCAATGGTGGTTGGTGAATGAAATATAAAAAAATAAAATAGAAAACGAATTCTTACTACAATTCAACCAAGCGATGGGATCGCTGGTATGAAAAAAAACGGAACGAACAGATAACGACAGTACGTGACTCTCATTCATAATAACGACCACGACAAGTCGCCGTGCCAAGGAAGTTATGCTGGATCGTGTGACGATTGGTAGACGAAAAAGGAAGAATGTGGAAAGACTTGAAACGGGTTGCGGGGATTATAATGAGTATCACACCTTCGCCATTTCTAGGTGAGCAACAGTGGCCTTCCATTCCGAGTGCCTTCCTCAACCTCCCCGACAGTGGACGCTTCAGATAGTGATGCGCTCTGGATGATGCACAAATTAAAGCAACCTACCCTCGCGAAGACGAAGACATTTGCGATATACGATTGCGATCCTCAGCAGAAAAGAGAAAAAAGGAAGCCTTCTCTAGTGAAAAAAAAACGTTGCGATCCGCTAGTTCCCGACTTGTTGCGGGATCATAGATAAAGCAATAAATAGCGTGTTCCAGACACTACATCCTCCACCAAACGAAGGGTTAGGAGTGACCCGAAAAGGTATATAAACAGCATTTTGCTGCTAATAAGTAATAACTCCAGAACAAGCTTGTTGGCGTGTCGGGACAGTAAACCCCGACGTGTGGATGTTGCCTGCAGTACGGAGATATGTTTGTAGATTTGAAGAAAGCTATGATTTTCCCACCGAACCAGTGCTCGAGCATTGCTTTTGGTGTCCTGCTACTGGAACGAGTGAGGAAGGTTCGATTCGTTTTTTGCTTCAATCGAAAATACGATCAATTAGTTGATAGAGTAATATTCAAGCAGCTGTTTCATTTGCTGACATGGTTGTAGAAGCTTGTTGATTCAAGGCTCTCCAGTGAGATTTAGTAGCATGTGACAAATAAGACAAAGATAGGAACAAGCAAGCGGCGTAATGGAATATTACAAACTGCTTCATTTAAATTAAATATTATCGTTCAAAATTCATCACAACCGTTATGGGTCATGGGTACTGTAAGGACTTGGTGCATTCTAAACTATTCAGTGTAAATTAGGTCTCCAGCAGATCGAAAGGATCGATTCAATCGCTGGCACTTGAGCTGTTTTGAGCACATTTTGTACCGTGGATTTGCCTGGATATAGTTGGGTTTCCTCTCTTAGAAACCGAAATAAACTTGAATTGCAGACTTGAACTGATCAGCTTGAAACAGTAGTTTCTAAAAAGTCAATACTGTCAAACAATTTAAAATTTTTTCTAAGGAGGAAAATGTCTTCTTGGCAAATGGTTAAGCAAAGCAGGAAAAGCTCTTCACAGACCAATGCTATGAAAGGCGCACTTGAAAAGATGATCGAATTCTTGATCCTACATATACTGTTTTTTTTTGCTCTGATGAGCTTTTCATTGGTAATACGGTTAATTTTTCGATTTGAAACATATTGTCCATTTTTTAAAAGTAAGAAAAACAACAATTTTCTACATTTTTCGAATGAAGCTTAAAATATAGAAAATATAGAAATAGTTTTATAACATGAAAGTAAAGCTACACGTACGAGATAATCTTGTGCTCTCTTCCAAAAGGGCTATAATGCGATAATGAAGCGACGGAGTCTATTCCCAGTTCGATTTCCCATTTGCTGGTGCAAAATGTCGCTGCACCGATAGTGCCGAGGTGTAGATTAACACGAAAGTCGTGCAGTCGCTGGTCTGGCATTCGGGAGAATAAAAATCAAATTAGATAAAGCAACTCTCCCCGTTTCTCATGTTTCGGTTTGCGGGTCGTTGTCATCCGTCCGGGGCATAAGTACAGTAGCAACAACCCGTACCTCCAAAGGGTGAAAGCTTACCCATTATCAGCTTACCCAGCGGCACCTTAAGTGGAACAGAGTGAAGATGGTCCGGCCGCTCTTGTACACCCGGGTGTTTCGATCTGATCTGCGCAGCAGTTTAGCAAAAAACGGCTCCACGACTGCCTGTATCACTTGGGTAGGAAAACTCTCAAAACCGCCCCCCAGGGGATAATGGCACGAGCTGCAGCACACACAGTTGGCAGAAGTTAAGTTGTTGATTATCGCACCTCGGTTAGTGGTTGGCTGGTTTACTCGCTTTGCACAGACGGTTAGCGGTACGCGACAGGTTGGATGTATTCTGTACTGGTAACCAACGAAATCGACTTGGATGTTGCTATATTACAACGGCTTATCGGCTGTTCGTACGCTTCTTACAAGCAATCGATTAGAGGAGTAGTTCTCGTAAGCCACTGTAGTCTCTCGCTGTACAGTGGGAAAATTCAGCAACAGTCACTTTTTTTTTATTTTTTGCAATCACAAACCATCGCAGCAGGTTGCCGGAAAATATTGTCGATTTAGCTTTTTCCTGACTGTGGTCGTTCGGCTGGATCGTGTGGTATATGGCACCTTCTGACCCGTGCACGATCGGCGGGAGGGAGGCGGGACGTTTACAAGCAGATCGGGAAGCTTGTTACGGCAGGAAATCGTTTTCCCGCTGCGTTTGTGTGACAAGCGCCATGCGCTGAGATTAATGTGCGGGGCAATAGCGGCACAAATGTAACGGTTATTGTGCATACGATGGTGAGAAACGTATGCTACATGTTTACTAACGTAGGAAAATTTAATAAAGAAAATATACTTTTGTATTTAATCCGAAGTTAGAGTTCAAAGTTTCCGAAACATTGATTGAAAATTGCTAATATAATACAATAGTTGATATATAATTCCCGTCAATAAAAAAAAACATGTAAACGAGGGGTAAGCAGAGAAAGATGAACATTTAAGAATATAAGCGTGAATACACAAAACAGATAAAAAATATATAAAAGGTGCAAAATGTATTTGAAAAAATAAGCAAATAAAATAAGTAGATAATAGAAACAACAAAGGAATAAACGTAACAAAAAGAAAACTTAAACTTATTGAATTAAATGGAAGAATGAATTTGTATGAATAGATCAGTATATTTGTTTGTGATTTGAATAATATTAATGAGAAACATCATATGCGAGAAAATTAACGAAAGCAAATTATAGTTCTTGGGAAACGGTTGTTTCAATATAAAATGTGCATGTAAAATGTAAATTTTCATTAAAAAATCGTGAGTGAAGAACACTTCAAATTAGTGGTTAACATTGTCATGTAATAACAAATCATCGTCTTCACGACCTGTTACGTTCGATAACAGTAATAATAAAATACATCTTTGCTATTTTCTTACGACTTTTGCACAAAACAAACGATCCACAAACCAGATCGTGCGTTATTGGTAAACAACAATTTCATAATCAACCGATCGATGTTATGAGTCAGTTTTCTGTCCTTTTTTATGCTTCTCTCGAACTTGTCAATTAATTAGTATTTACTCACGAGCATAACGTCCATAAAAAATTGGCGCACCTATACTTTGTGACTTTGTTTTTCCCGTACTTGCATTCCACGACCCGTTGTGCTTGGGTACGGGTTGTGGCCCATTGTGGTGACCTCTGTGTACGGTCACGGCGAGCACAGTGGTTGAGTATAATAATTAATAATAATTTTCATAACATATCGCTGCAAGTTTAGTGTAGGTTTATGATTTTCGCGCATTTTGTTGTTATTTGGTTCAGCTGATTCACTGCCGAATGCGCGAACACTGGCAACCTTACCGGGCAACTCAACCTAAAAGGGAAATAAAAAAGGGGGTAAAGTTGAAAAAAGGAGCGAAAAAAAATTGACAAGAATCGTTTAGTAGAAATAATAAAACTAAACTTGAATCTTGCGTTTCAATGCGCAATCGTCACGCCACGGAGCGCCATAAACCTCGTTTCGGATTGGGATATTGCGCTAATAAGCTGGGGCAGCGTGTTGTTGCTGCCATCTCGCTTTCCTTCGAGCGCACGAAACCAATCTTGGATTCTGCCGTGAATACGGTTTGCTGTTCAATTTTTTTTTCTGACCAGGGAATGCGAATATCGCGAAAAAACCAACCCGTACCACAACGCTCAAAAAAACCGCACCGAGAAACAACAGTCGGTGGCGGATGGGTCACCGAAAGAGGTCAAGCTTTTCACGATTTATTACGATTTTTGTTGTCCGTAAGGTTGGCCCAAAAGGCGAATACAGTACCCATTTACCATAGGCGGTTTGCTACTGCAATCGGAAGCTTCAGGAATTGGCAGTACGCGTTGCATTCGCAGCGCAACGCTGGTCGAGCATGTGTCCGGTTCGGCCACACGGAACGGGAGTTGAAAATTTCAGCTGCTTTCCATCGGGCGTTCGGTTGAATTTAATTTGAATCCGTTTCGGCCTCAATCGTGGCGTAGACATGGCGTACCTTTTGATCTCTGAGGACCACTCGCGGTGCGTGGTTGAGATAGGACGATCGGACCCACCCGGCAGATGAACGATCATCGAAAAATAAAATCGTTTTCACAATCGCACAGCCTGACAGTGGTTCGTACTGTGGCATGGAATGCACATGGAACCGTGGACGGGTTTCAAATTTATTTGGATTAAATATTTTACAAAGCGAATGTGTTGCCTTCGCCTTCGACCGGAAAGCGCTGTATTCCTGGCGAAACGCGCATCTTCTCAGTACAGTATGTTGTGTTTTGTGCTCCTCATATGTTTCTTTCTCGTACAGATCCATCCTGCCGGACAGCAAAACATTAGCATACAGTTTTGGGCATCTTTTACGGTGAATTGGTTTTCTGGCTGAATGTTATCTTTTTGCCTGTGTTTTTGCTTGGAGATCACTAGTCTTTTTTTTTGTTTCTCCCAACACACCTCGGAATGCTGCGCTGATAGGACTAACACCGCAGCAAAGCTCACCCGAGGGATGCAAAAATTTGTGCTGATCGTAAAAAATCTGTTCCCGTGAGTTATGAGGGAGGTGCGTTTATGTTATACCGCATCGTTTTGTAGTGATTTTTTTTCTCCTTCGTAAAGCTGTTGGTTTGGTGAGTTCCTGTCGGAAATAAAGCTTAAAATCCACTTGTCTTGTTCGGACCCCCTGTCAGGGTGCGGCTGAATGAGTTTTGTTCCAGAAAAAAATGTGTCGCTCCCTCCAGCGTATATTTGCATAGTTCGTTGACCGGTGTACGAATTTTGATGATGCGTTGGGGCAGATTTTGCACACAATAAAAAGATGCAACTGGTCGATACATGGTGCTTCCGGCTGACACTTTCACTTTGCAAAAACCGATTGGGTGGGTCGTGTGAAAACGTGTGAAAACAGATAATCAAATGTTACGCGATAGTCTAATTTCGCTTATTAGTTGATTTTGCATGAGTCCCGATTGCTCGGATGTTGTTTGTTTGTTATAAAAAACGATTAAAATTTTGGAAGAGTTTGTTGGAAAACTTAATAACATAATTTTAACCAAATGAAATCAGTTCTGTTGAAGTCCTGAATTAATTGCGTTGGTTCGTATGTTTAGAATCTCTGGCGATCAACTCCCAAAAATATTTTAAATATTGTGTATCTTTCGAAGGATTTTTAACAGATATACCCGAATCATGTGATTCTGAAAGACACTTTATGAAGTTATTGCAGACCATAGCAGGTCCTACAGGAACTAGGATTTTCTTTTTGCCAGTCGGCAAACACTCCAAGGTCTTTGAAGAAAATAATGACTTCTGATCTTCAAGGGGTGGGAACAACGTGAAGTACGTTTTGTCATCAATCAAGACCCCAAAATTAGGTATAAAAAAGGCAGGAACAACTATTGGTAGTACTACAAGTACGCAATTTCAATGCATTACGGATTGTTGTACTTAATATTACCAACAGCATTCGATGGCTGGTGCCAAACATCAATCAAACTTTCTTCATTGTACCACCGGGCACTTGCCGGGGTACTAGCAGTACTGAAAATGCTCTCTTATTCCATGATGAAAGTGAAAACAGCATACCTTTAGCACTTGTGTCCGTTGTAACTGTTGTGAAACACCAAACCCATCATCACCATGGCTGGTGTACCTTATGATCGCTTTCTGGAA
>STHD01026385.1:0-13200 GCA_016170015.1 Anopheles longipalpis | reverse complement strand
AACACAGAAAACTTTGCTCGTTAAAACGCAACTTTACGATTTCCGGTTTCATAGCAACTGGAAATTGCGACGCATTCCGCGAATGAGCATCCGGGGAGAAGCATCTGCGATTGCTCTCCGTTAGAATCTCAAGGCTGGGTTTTGCAAAAGCGTCCAAGGATGGGTCCCAAACGGTTGGGCGAATGGCCATAATGTAACCGAGAGGACAATAAAATACTTGTTCGGTAGCTCAAATCGGATTTACGTCTACGTCCACAAGCATGCTGAATCATCAATTTTGCATGCAGTCCCATATCCCATGTAACTTCCATAGGGAGAGAAGGACGTCGGTCCAAAGCAATCGAAAAGCACCCAAAATGTAAGTAACGCTTATGGGCAAATGAACGAGTCGGAATCGTAAAAAAGACTTCTTTCCAATGGAGATGTTGGAGGAGTGTCCTAGGCTACTACTGAATATATCTTTATAGTGACAATGTCGCTAATGATTGTTGTAACTCCATTTATGTTGCCAGCGATATCAAACAAACAAACACAATATGCAGCATAAGTTTTGTTCCTTCACAATATATTGCACTCTCCTCCTAGGAGTCGATACAACTCCACCCGATGGTTGTAATTAAGGTAACCTACTTCCGCTACCGCGAGAATCCAATGGTAAACCAATGCATCTCAACCTTCGCCTCTTCCCCCCTCCCCACCCCATTGTGTCAACCGGTGAAAAGCTGAAGAAAAATCTTCAAACACGGAAGCACCCACCGCAGCACTTAATGGAACCGTCGCGCGATTTTCCCGCGCTTACAAATGACAACAACCCGATGTGCGGTGAGCGGTGTCATTTATCTTCTGGTGCGGATCCCTTTTTAACCTCACAAGCGGGGGAGGGGAGGGTTGCACAAAACGGAGGACGGAAGGGTGGTTTTCTACGACTGCAGCGCAAGGTGGCGATGCAGATCGATGTGGAAAATTCGTCACGGTAGTTGGTAGGCTGCAACATCAGCTTCACTCCACAAACGGGTCACCCCCCTTTTTCCCGCTTCGCACACGACGCCCGCCCGGCGGAGGAGAACCACCGATGTACCGGAACTGGTAGCGTTATGGCGGAACGCGCGCTTACGCTGAAGAGAGACGGTTTTTCCATTCGCGGAAGCAACGCCAAACAATAAACCGGCAAGCATCGTAAAGTTATGCTGCCAGCCTCAGTTACTGTGTGAAGCTGCTAGGGGGGGTGCTGCAGGTTGAAAAACGAAGGAAAAAAGGAAATGAAATCCGATGAAACGAACCAACACCATTTCTAAGCACTTCGGCACTTCGGGACAAGGTTTGATAATGCTAATAATAATGATGATGATGATGATGATGATGGTGTACAATCACATTTTCACGTTGGAAAAGTTTTGTTTTTGTTACGGAGATGTAGCCGAGCCGGAGTTGGTGGAATACTTCGTTTGAATGCTGCCAAGCATAATGGTAACGTGACTCGATGGCAGTGTCGTAGGTAGTACAGTTGGTAATAGTAGAAAGTTGTACTACCGCATAGAATTTGTAGCTGAGACTATGGGTAACATGAGATTCTTGGTTCTTACTTTCTTTTCCGCTGACAATGGAAAGTCACTTGTTTCCAGCAGACAGGTGTTGGGTGCACCGTCCAAAGGCACACGGTGGAATAGCCATCCGCTCAAAACACTCCGACTGGTTGAAACGTAACATTGGTGACACGCAAACAGACGCATGAGACGTATAAAGTGGACCACACGCTACCAATTGTCGCGCCATTGGCAAACGGGCCAAATATGTCGGTGAGGACAAGAAACGCGAGTTTAATTAAAATGTCAATTATCGTTAATTTAATTCGTTTGTTGATTTCTTGCACGGCTCATTGTGTCGCCATATGTTCCAACGCAGAACGCCAATGACCGACTCGCCAACTTCATCAAGATTGTTCCTTACCGGCTTTTGAGGGGGGAAGTTGTCGTTTGCAATGGTTCGAATGGGTAGCAACTTTAAAATAAAACACATTATGGAACAGTTTCCAAATCTGTGTTAACATTATCGTCAGTTTGCTTCGTCCCTCTCGTAAGTGGTCTGTAACTGGTTATGTCTTGATAAGGTTCGCTAAAATTTAACATCTTATAACGAAGATATAGATAAAGACTCGCTCATTGGATGCAGTCCATTTAAGACGAATTGCTTAATATCTACAGACACACGTACCGGCCATCTCGGTTGCACTAGATCCTGGTTGAATAATTTGCCAGTCGAAAACTGCACACTCTAGACGTGCATCACTTTCCAACAGTTGACCTTCTTACATCTTTATCGAGCCCTAGCATTATCTCTTCCTGATGTTTGGCACCTGAACGTCCAAAACAAATGTACTACGATTCGCTTGGTTTCGTACGAGTCCCACAACTTGACCGATTCGAAGTGATTTTTCACACCTTCCAATTAAGCCTCTCTACATAGCGAACGGAGATGATTACTATCTTTAGCTCCTCGTCCCCTGCTTTCCAAGGTACCATCAAAAACCCGAACCATGCTGATGTCGATGGATTTCTCCGGATTTCTTCCCACTGCCAGCGGAAGAATGCATATTGGGAGGCATACTGTTGGCGCGCATGGTTGCGCGTTCCTGACCGTTCAACCTAGTTACACATCGCCCAAACACGCCAAAAGGTCAATAGAAATAGGATCACTCGATGCCAAGCCCCCTTGCCTCTCGCGTGTTAAACGGAGCGATCACGTTCCCTTTTTTGAGGTACGGCGTACGCTTCGGCGATAAGTTTGGCCAATCGATAGATAAGTGGTAGGGGGGTAATGTAACGTTCCAATCGACATGAAACTCTAACCATGTAACCAATAAAACTGTTTACAGTTATAATCATACTACAGTCGCCCGCACAAACCTCCTGAACAAGCTGTCCAAATTAATACGATGCCTCCGTTGAAACCGTGGCGGACGGAACTAAATTCGATTCATGCGCGTTTCAACGTCTAGGTGTTGCCGGTTGGGAATTATGCGAATCTTGTCTACGTTGCTTTCAGTATACCATAACTCGAAGACTTATCGTTAAGGTGGTTGTCTAAGAGCAGGAAGAGGTCAACCGAAAATCCTGCTGAAATGGTTCGTTAAAAGATGAAATCTATTTCTATGTGTTTTTTTTTACAACATCATTGCCAACGGAAGATTTAATTAACACGTCTTGGTTATGGAGATTGCGTGTTACCAATAGGAAAGGAAATTGAGGATTTTATCTGAAAGTCTTTGTAATCGTTTGATTTTGAGGGTTGTTTTTCTTTTGTCGTGAAAGCTCTGCCCTGGTGACCTTCAATTTATGCTGGTATGTTGGGAGGGCAAGATAAATGCCGTTTTGCAAAAGGTAGGGCATAGTTTCACGTAACGTTGATACACACTGGATGCCAGTCAAAAGTCGGTCATCGCGTGCATCACCATTTCGTCCAGTTTTTTTTTTTAGTGGGTTCTGCATTCTAGGTGAACCTTTGCTCCGTATGTCGTAGATTATGCCTGGGTTCCAACGAACGATAACTGGTTTGATGCTTCAATCTGCCCTGCACCGTCCGATCTCCGCAATGGGTGAGAAGCTGCACGACCACTCTCTATCTCTGGACGGCGTACCATCGATCGTGTGATGCTCAGGCATGTAAGCTGCAACAACCGAGAAAACTTGATACCGTATTACATCAGGAGCTATAGGACCGACCAACCGGCAGGGTATCATCAGCGTCATCAGCATCCGTGGTGGTTCGATCGTGAAACAACACCCGAAACCATACACGATCGTGCATTCCACATGCGAGCTCTATTATCGCGTGTGGTCTCAGGATCCCTCCACCAAATACTTATTCTTTTGGACCAAAGTAACCGGTTTCGGCTGTCAGTTGAGGTCAGTTTGCCAAAGCTCGGCGCGATCGCTTGTTGCAGCAGGAGGAGTGATTGTGTCCTCGTTCGCTGTTTCGATCCGAAGAGTGCAAAGCATCTCCCGTACGTCCTCCGGCGATCTTATCGACAAAAAAAAATACAACTTGTTCAAATTCAACCTGCAACGGTTTCAACATTCACATGGCCGAGGGAGGGAGATTAAAACGGCTCGGTTCGTAACGGGTTGCCAGCCTAGTTTGCGGTCAATGTAATCAGAAATAGCTTCGAGAGGCAAAGTATCATCACGGTGACGGTGACCGTTTGGTAAGACGATCACAGGGAATGAATGATTCACGTCTAAATTCAATTTAGCAGCCGCTCGTGTCGATCGTGTCGAAGTGATCGTGTTGCCAAAGTGATCGTGTCGCACATATGATGCGATGAAGCAATGGCTGGCCGACGACGCGGCGACGAATGTCGCGTGTTCTCGCGGCATCACTAACGTTGCGTAAGGTCAAGCAGCGGGTGTCTTCATTAGATGGTTCATCAGTGTGTAGCTGATGGAACAATTCATTTATTGCGATACCCTAATGAAGGTTATCTTTAAGGTGTTACGGATCGAAATTGAAATAGAAAAAAGAAAGGAGCATATGTTCCTGGTGAGTCACTGACAAGAGATCCTCACATAAGAATAGTTGGTGCACCATTGAACAACCGGACTCGTTTAAAACGTTACTTGGTAAAGTCCAATTATTTAGCATTGAAACGAAAAGCAACCCTAGCGCGATGAACTAATTTCTAGCTTGTTCTACGCGATTACCCAGCGTAAAACGTGTACCGCTTCCGGAGATGCTTCCAAACCGGCTTCACACTCGATTATTCTACATCCTAACAGGTTGGACTGGGAGGATTGCTTCACGGCTTCCTGTCCCCTGGAGTGCCCTAACTAGTAACGAGAGAAGGAAGTTGGGAGTAAAACATAATTGTGCCGCATGTTGCCACCCTACCGGAATCGGAGTAACGGAGCTTTACTGCCACGGCAGCATGAACAGTGCCGTACGGCTATTATCAGGTTCCCATCTTTGGCGGCACACAAGATGGTTTCAAAAGCATCCGCCAACAATAATCTCGGGATGCATCGCCGAACCGCCAACACAGGCGAACAGCGAACGGTAAGTGCCACGCGACGAAACGAGGAGTGACGATTAGGACAAGGTAAATTATTACGGCTTAAGTACATACGGATCGGGTGGTGTAGGGCCAGTCCCGAGTCTCTTACATTGACACACACAATTGGTACATCAATCATCGTTTGATGGCGGACCGGTTAGCGTTGCTTCGTGTGACAGAGAAGGGTGCCGGCATGGTTCCTTAACTCGGCTGGTCATAATTGAACGTACGCGGTGCCGTTCTTGATGGGAAACTTGGGCAGCCCTTTTGTTAGGTGCCATTCAGATTAACGCTTACGATATACTTCAATGTGTGACAATTTACACCCAAAGTCGCACCACTTTGCAGTAGTCTACAAATGTGAGCGTCCCTGATAAAGGTGAGCAGAGGGACATTTGTCAAATGTAGCTAATTGATAGTTTGGAGGCTGACATATTGTCTTGGTTTTTTACAAAACTAAAGACGGTCAGACTATCGGTAATTTTTGAATTTCAATCGAGCAATTCTTTCTACATCGTGTTGAAATAACGGAGTGTAGTGACCACCATTACATCGCATAATCTAGGTCTCTGCAAGCTGCACTAAAGTCATCAAGAATACAACGTCATCCAAACAAACAGCGCCAACCTTCCTAAGTGGAACACCTTCTTCTCCGTTAATGCTGGGACGCTAGCAGCGAGGGATAGCCGAGCTTGAGACTGGATGCGTGGTGCATTCCAGAGGTTACAAGGGAAAGGAATCATTTCGTTACGCTCTGCTGGCTGAAACGTGCTTCTCAGTAGACAACTGCTTGTAGCACAAACTACAAGCGGCTAAGAAATATATGGTTCCGATTATTCCTTCGTTCTAGTGCCGCTAAGCACCTATGCTACCTGTTTATACAATAGACTAGCACGGTTTTCGGCGTTGCGGGGCGTAGTTTTACAATCGTTACCAAATTTAACACTTTACCACTGAAACGGGCCGAAAAAAAATTAAATGAAAGTCAACCTTCCGCGAAACATTTCGGACAGGCCAGTTTTCTGCATTCCCAGCGGGTGAGCGGAATGGAAATCTTAATCAAACCAATCAACACAGCCAAGGCTGGACGACGATGGGTCATTGTTTTTTTTGTGTTTTTCTTCAATAGAGACCAGAGATCTAGGGAGATATGCGACACAGACGACGACCGCAATCAGAGTATAAATCTGTGTAGACCGTGGAATATAAAGCTGGCTGAGGGAAGAAGCCGAGGGAAACCTTGAAGCGCCACAGAATTCCGGCACGAACAATCAATCGAACGTCCAACGATTGATTGTTTGCCTCTGTGAGCGTACGTTCATAGATTTAGAGGACTCAAGCCAGATAGCGGCCGGATAGTTAATCCACAGGCGAATCGACAGGTGACCGGATGAAGCCGATTGGACCAACCTGTTGTACGTTAATTACCCCCAACAATAAATCAATAGATCTGTAACACTGGTTCGCGAGTACAAACTGCTCAAATGGTTTCAAAGACCTTGATGACTTGAGTTGCCTGTCTATCTGATCGGATTCGTAGATGATCAGTGGTAGTTCTCATGAAACATGAGAATGAGTTCTAACAGTACACATCTGTAATCTAAAACACAGATGCTACTATGCATCAGCTTTCACCTACCTTTCGCCCATCCAGTAAGAACGTTGCCGAGGTAAGACACCTTGTACTCCGGATCCGGCCGGCTAATATCGATGCTGTGACAGTTTCGCCTCAGCAATCGTCCCAGCCCGCGTGTGATCGATTTGATTGCCTTTGCACTGTTCTCACTATCATTCACATAGCACGAGTCTCCAATTTGCAGCTCTCCGTCATCGTTGTCCTCGGGCGCACCAGCCCCGCTGTCCTTCTTGTGGAACTTTTCACTGTTCAGGAAGCTACGCTTGAACTGCTGCAGCTTGAGCAGGGCGCTGCTATCATCGTACTTTTTGGTATTGTAGGTATTGCCAAAGATGCGCGCTATCGAAGCACTCTTCACGAAGCGTGACTTTTTCTTCTTGAGCGTTTCCTCTGCACCGGTTGGCGGAACTTTGCCATTAGTCGTTTGCTGTGATGCCGTCTGTTGGCTCGCAGCGTGCTTTGCAATTGGTCCCGTGCCGGGGTCACTTTTTGGTCTCCGGCGTAGGTGGAATATGTTGAACTTGTCGAGCGTTACGCCGGTCTTTGTGACTGAATCTTCCTGTCCTTTCTTCCCATTGGTTACTGACGCGCTGTTTGCTTTTGAAGATGTCAGCACAAAGTCCACCACGTCCTTGCCATGCTTGTATGGTTCGGTTGTTGCACTACTTCCACCGCCACCACCGCCACCCTCATCACTGCCACCACCTTCGTCTCCTTCTTTGGGGATGTCCTCTTTGGAGGAATAGTGCTTACGATTCGCCGCCATGTTTATTCTAGCTTCCAACCACCACTAGCACTCGAATAAAGCAACAACGCCGAAACACTCACTTCAAACTTCAGCCCAGGGCCTTGTAGCGGTTGCACAGTAGCCAGCGGTAAATTTCTAAACAACTCGCAGCAGAAGTTGGCGTATTTTTTTTTCTCGCTTACATGTAGTTATGGGTACGCTCTTCAGACTACATGTTCACCTCTGCGTCGGAACTGCTGAATGTTGGCAAACTGGTGGGCCTTCTCGAGCAAGCAGTATAAACATTAAAGCTAAAACAAAGACCACTCGATTGAATACAGCACCACAATGATATCGAAACACTCGCGGTTTAGGATACTTGAGCGAAAGAAACACTACAAAATGGCGCACTTCTGCTCGAACTACGAGACTCTTCGATACAGACCAACAGACACACACGCACACACAATGCACACGGGAATGAGATTTGTGCTCCAAATAACCCTTCTAATGGACACTCTATATTGCAGCTTCGTAACACACCCCTGGGGACACCGAATGGAAGAAGCTTAGAGGTTTGCTTTGTGCTCGAGATACCACGCTTGCAGTATCGATCTCCAATGATCCACGATCGATCGAACACTGGAAATATGCGCGCACAGCGTCGCAGGCACCGTTCGGGTTAGCTTGACGTTAGAAACTAGAAGCTCTCGTTGTCCGCTCGACTCCGATTCTTTAGCTACACGGGCGTTCGTTGACTTCGCTGTGCAATGGTTGGCGCCCTGTCCGAACAGGTGCCTTGAACTCGATTGCGCCAAGTTCTCGCGGAACGAGCGTCAAGATTTCCCTTCCCAATATGCGCGCACTCGAACGGATCGATGCGTCGGCACTCGTTTGTGCCTGCTACGGACGGTGCCTGGTATCTGCCAGGTGTTAGTAGTAGTACTGGCACTGGGCACAGTGTGTTCGATGATGCAACTGCAGCCGGTAATGGAGGGGATGCACGCATACAGCAGGAGCGTAATGTGCGTCGTGCGGAGCTGATTTTCCTTTTTTTGCGATCCTTGCGTTCTGGTATTAGCTAATCGATGGTGGCGTCGGTGGCCAGTTTTTTTTCTGCGGCTCGGTTATTCGTTTAGATGGTTTACGGCGCCTTCGTTCGAGCGTAAGATCACGAGCGTAGTAGGGCGACCGCCGGTGCAGGAAGGTCCGACCGAAGGGCCACTGAATGCCGTTAATTACACGCCACTGCACCGGACCGTGCACGTTGTTCACGGCGTACGGTGGATGTGCGGCGATGATTGTGAGGTCGGTTTCATGCACAACCAACACACACACGGTTGTAGGTGTGTGAGGATCACTTAGTGAGGATTTTCCTTCAATGTTTCGGGCGCTCCAATCGGTGCTGTGTTATGTTCTGTGCTGCAACGAAAAGATGAAAAGACAAATAAATACATTTGACTGTTAAAACTGTAACACATTAAGTGGTTTATGAAATTCTTGCTGTAAGCGAACTTTATCGACCTTAACCTTCGTGACTCGTCTCTGCACGCTGTGCGATAGTGGCAAATGTATTGCGAACATTAAACAGAATGAATGGCTATTCTATTTTACAAGTCAAAACTGCCCACATCGTTAAGATTCAGTAAACAAAGCGCCGCACGCACAGTGCCTTATGTTTCCGGACTTTGAACAAAAACGGTGTTTACCGTTTAGTTTGACCATTAACGTTTCCGAACATACATTTAAAACATTTCGTTTGGTTGCAAAATGTGATGGCATTATACTAAAACCTGCTACCGTATTATCTGGCGTATCTGCTTAATGTCTTATCCATAAAGCAACCAGGTACCGTTTGCTAATGTTCGGAGGATGGAAGTCCAAGTCACCAACAAAACTATAACACCGCTTGTATGGAGCGTTTTTCGTATGACTATCTCTCTACCCTAGCATTGAATCGAGTAGCATCGGGCAGTAAAACAGTGCGCTAAATTGACGCAATGTGTGTGTGTGTGTTTATCTACTGCAAAGGCCACGAATTGAAACGAGTGAGAGTCTCCACCATTCTCGAAGCCCAACGTTTCTCATAGCCATTTCGGTCACTATTTAGCCACAATAACTGGAACCTTTTAATAGGGAAAATAAATCCACGGCCTGAATGGTACGATTACATAATGAAGTGCAATCTATCAGAACTAACGACTTCTTCCGATGGTGTGGTACATCCATCGCAGGGGAAGCTTTGCGAGATACATCCAAACATTCACAGTTGCCTTCGCACTTCACATCACCTTCAGGGTGCTGTGAAGCATAAAATGGCCACAAAAGCGTGAAGACAAGTGCAGCACATAGCTATAAAATGGACCTACAAAACCCAGAACGTCGCATTCGTGGTAAACCATAAACACACATTTAAGATTTCTAACGATTTTTGGGTTCGTTGTGCCAAAAAAAAAACAGGTGGTCTTGAAAATAGAAAAAAAAAGTGCGAAATAAAAAGTGAGTGCTTTGTGATTGATTATCGCTCGTTAATCTTTACGCAGTAAGCATCCTCAACGGTATGGCATGTGAACGATTTTTGACCATTAGCGGATGGACCGCGATCAGACATAACGCATATGATCCATTTCTCTTCACCGAATGGCACAGATTCGTGGTTTCATTTTTCAAGCGCATCATGAATGCACACTGCATTCGACTGGAAAGCAGCGCAGAGCTGGACGATCAGTTTTCTCAAATTGTTCCAAACAAGAGGCACAATTTATTACTCCCTTTGTTGACAGACAAAGTAATCGGAATGATCAGATAGATCAGTTATTTTGTTTTTGGGGAATAAAGATTTTAAAAGCCCTGGTTTTCATGCAACGTAATCAGATTGTTCGTGACGAAGATGGTCGTACGATCAGTAACCAGTTTGGTACTGTAAAGCACCGATACTCACTCAACTGACAGCTGTCATATCTCTTTCGCTACTCCCCAACGGGAGGCCAATGAACGGCCAATGGAGACAGGCAGATGTAAATTAACATTTGCCGAAACGACAGTTTTCGCCAGTTCGGGGACGGGTGCGCGAGTGGAATGCTAAATCCATCGTTCAAAATTGGATGGTACAGGAATGTGGCTATAAAATGTTCGAAATGGCAACAATCATGAATGCGGCGGACGGTTTGTCCAATAAGGGTAAGGATAGTTAAACTGACTCCGATCATGCGAGGTCCGCCGATGGGACGTGCGAAGAATTGGTGAGCCACGGTACATCCATTTCTTGCTCTTTCTCTTTCATTGTTGACTGAATGTTTACCACATTTTGGATTTTACCTGCTCAGATGAAAAAAGAACAATTTCTTGCCCCGTGCGGGAAATTACTTATCGATCAAACGGGGTAACGACATATTCACGCAAAAAGGTGCAGGAAATACATAGGGAAAATCGGTTGTTACATTATGCATATGATGGGATTGATATTGGACACAAAATTACAACTTGTTTTTTTTTGTACTCAGTGTACAAATTGATGAAATCATTTAGTTTAGTAAAAAAATCCAATTTTTGAAATCATTATTAAAGAAAGTTCTGTAAAAAAATTTATGATAGAACCCGGAAGCATTGTGCAATTGCATGCTACCGTCAAATATAATGCCTATAAGTTCCTATACAATTCCTTCGCGGGTGGAACCCTCGAATCGAATAAAAAGTAGACTATCATACACTAAAACCACCCACATTCGGTTAGGGAGAAAGGCACAACAACAACAACAAAAAAGGGAACTCATTTGAAGAGAAAGGGACCGTTTTTCTCCTACTGGTACGTCACGGCATAGAAAGCTTTCAAAACGCGAACACAAAAAAGCGTGCCGCTGCTGCTACATTTGTACTCCATTTACCTCCCCTCCCAAGGGTGGAGGGTGGGTGAGCCAATGCAATGCCACGCAATGCACATGTAAGCTGGACGTCGGGTGTGCAGAAATCCAACTGTTTTTACGAGCGAATTTGCACGCCACGACGGAAGTCGTACCGTGCCGCCCCAGAAGTATCCATCGTAAGGGTGGGTGCGATTTAACAAAATCGGGTTTGGCCACTCACCGAACCGTGTGGACCGGAAACTATTTTTTTTTTGCCTGGTCGAACATCGATTATCGAGCGTATTGGATAATGGGTGGAAAGTTTTTCGGAGGTGAGTTCTTGTTTGTTACAACAATTTACAAACATCAGTAACATCAAACCAAAGCAAAGAACACAATCACAAACGATTTAGCCTTCGTCCGCACGCTAGATTTCTCACGCCCAAAACTAACGATAACATACACCAGAATGCGTCACTTTATCACAGCCTAACGTCGCTACCGCACACGACACGAGTTGGATGGAAATGAGATAATTGCCGAAGAGGATGCTCCCTTTTGTTTCCTCAATCCTCTGAATGTTTAATACAGTGTGAAACTATCATCGAACAGGTTTTATTAGCATGTAGCTGGTAGGTCAATTGAAAAATCAACTCAAATGTTCGAATCTTTGCAAAAAAATCCCCTGCAGCTAACTAAACAGGGAGTGTGTTATACTAAGATAAACGCTTAAAAACCCAATGGGAAATATTTTGGGGGGTTATAATTACAAAAATCAGCAAAACGGGCAATTAGACCCATTAAACATACGGGATGTGGTGATACACATTTGGTGCACAATGAAATGATACTCGCGTGCGATTCGTTGTAGCGTAACTCGTGGTTAGCGATGAGTTTCTGATACGTACAACACGAGCGAAACATTTTATTGGCATCCAGAAACATCGTTCATCATATCTTTCTTTCTAACAGCTTGATTCACGTCCCAAACACAAACTGTAGGAAAGAAAAATGAAAACGGCATAGGCGCAAATTGACACTAAACAGGCGCCATGCTAACGTGTATTAGTTTGCACAATGAAGCACGATCTTCTACGTGGTTAGTAATTTTAATTATGTTTCCAAAAATTTTAACTTAAATGTTTAAAATGAAACTTAAATGAATTGACGCACTCACTGCTCGATGGAAAACCGAACACAGTGATTAAACAACCGACAAATTATGATTGGAAAGGCCAGCGGTCTGTCAGAAACGTATCAGGGTTCACTTTTTCTTTCCCTTATTGCAACTATCAATAGCTGGCTGGGTAGTGCGTTTGGTACAATCTGCACCGAACCGACGTCGGTTGCATTATCAATTTCAGTCCCGCTCGCTCAGCTCTCTTGTGTTATTGAATTTATTTTCTTGTTTTAGTTCAGCTATTTTTACTTCCACTTGTGCTGGCTTAACCTCTACTTTGCGCTTTACCATCCGGTGATGCTGATAGCGCCAGATGATGTCTTATGATCGGTTGATCTCCCTCTAGATCTTTGCTCCCCGTGCAGCGAGCGCATCTTATAGCCCACCGACACATAGAGCAGGGCACGTGCACCAAAAGTGACAGGACCATTGGAGTGGGGTTTGGTACGTAGACACTCGTTGCTACAGGTTGTGTACAATTTGCATGATCATTACCAATAATTGACCATATACTCGCCCATTGTCGCCCGTTGTGTTGTTATCCAAGCCCCAACCAACGCGGTTCGGTTCCTCAACCAATTTTCCGCCGCAAGATAGACGACGTTAGTCGGGGAGTTAGACGTACGCTTACATAACCCATAGCCTTACGAGAGTGTAATCGGGGTTTTTGGTTTTGTTGGTCACCTAACCTATCTAACGACGATCGGTAAGGGGTTATGAAGCGTTCTCACTAGATGATATCTCACGCGGGGCTTTTGCAACACGCGC
>STHD01026384.1:0-13203 GCA_016170015.1 Anopheles longipalpis | reverse complement strand
AATTTCCTCCCTTTTCGTTTTGGGAAAAGGAATTAATATTTTCAACCACGTTGCTGTTAAAGTTCGTTGTTTTTTTATTTCAGGGACAGGTTTTAGCTGGCAGTTTGGTTGGAGCATGGTTTTTTTTCGAAGTCTTATGCGTCGAAAACAATACAAGTTGTAGTTATTATATTTGGGTTTCTTTTTTGATCAATTACAACAATTTCGCACTTAAGATTTTTAATTGGGGTCTGAAATGTGAATGATTAAATAGAAATAAAAGCTTCGGCTTTTTGGAGCCGTTAGCGATTCTTCAAAATATCTTGAACAGCGTGTACGCCTGTGTGTAGGCAATGTGCATAACAAAACACGTTACAAAGGGAGTTCGCTTGATTGCCAGTACCAGTTGTGCCGATTTCGAATCATTTCGTGGAAAATTTTGTATGGAAATCGGATACATTTCTACACAGTAGGTAGACAACATCACTAATCACCTACCATCAGCAAGTTTGTCCATAATGGAAACGATTCAAACGCCGTAATTGTAGTGAAACTGACAGCTAAATTTAGCATCAGCTTTCTGCAGTAACTGCGGCGATGGTAGTCGCAAGAATGTTTTCTTTTGTTTCGTTCACTTTCTTGTTTGGTAGTTGTTAAGCAGAACGCGAAGAAAAGTTTTGTGGCGTCCGCGTGCGTTGTACTAATGTCAGAAATCGAACTGTCATAAATAATGTTACAAATTGCTGATCCGCCCCCCACGAGTGCCGAATGCCTGCTCGTGCCAGGGAAGGGGCTTATGTTGGCATGTGATGAAAACAGGAATTTGGAAGGATAATTAAATTAAATCGAAACAAGACATTCGGTGCGGTTCGGTTTCACAGTCCGCCGTGTAATGACTCAGAGGCGAAAAGGTTGATAAAAAATTGCACCGTATTGCAGGTAGAAAATAGGCAGAACGGAAATTGCTTCCGAAAATATTCAAACCAGACCAGAGGTTGTTGGGTAGTGCAGGGAGAAAGTCTTCCTTCCGGTGTAGTTTTGTGGCACATGCAAAGACGCGAAAGGATTCGTTGAAATGCGGCAGTCTGGTAATTGGAAATGTGTTTCAGGTGGAAAAGTTGAGCTGTTATAGCTTTCGTTGCTCAATCATTTGTTTTCGGTTTCTTTTACAAGAGGCCATGAACCATGCGATACTGCTTGGTGTAGCCTATCGTCAAATTATGAGAAACAAGAATCCAATATGTAAAATTATACGCTTCTTCTTAGTGAAAAGATAGGACAGGGACCACACAAGATAAACGAGAAACAGGATTACATGATCTGACAGTGTCAATCCTTTTTGAGCTGATCATACCCCAACTGCAAGTTTGCTATCAATCTGGCAAAACACGTTTAGGGGTTTATTATTTTCCGGAAAGTCTTAAACGATTAGAATCGTCAACGGTTTTTTTTAAATATCCCCAAAATATCATTTACTGTCAGTAGGTTTCATTTACTCGCCCAAAGCCTTTCCGTACACGCCGGTGACAGATTTCGGCGAGTTTGGATGTATTTTTTTTCTTGTGCTTCAATCACATCAAAAGCATAATCGGGGAAAATTCTTTTCAATTTTCTTTACGTGTTTTGCGGGTTGGTATTGCTATGGATCGCGACATACCCCCAGCAACAGTTGCTTTCCTTCAAACACGCTGTATTTCGCGGTAACTCAATTTTTTATCTCAATCATTGGTGGAGTGTGGCCGCACCTGCTAGAACTGGAGCTAGGAAAAGTAGGCTGCGTTTGATGGTAGTTGACATGATGCTCTCAACATGCCAGTGATGCGTGCGTTTAGCGCAGATATAAGAGTGAGAAAGCAACGAACGCACAAGTATAAAAGTGAATGGTTTACGTGAGTTACGTGAGTTAAATATAAAAAAAAATCAATAGCGTTGGCAGAGTTTTCTTTTGATCACAGTTTTGTTTTCTCTCAGATGTTCACTTACACGAAGAATCATTGCCGATTTATCTACAGGAAAGTATAATTAAATGACTTTAAGCTGTCGGCATTGTTGCCCAGAAAAAGGTGAACATTCTTCACAAGCACGTGTGTTTGAAATGTTTGAACGTAGGATGTCCACTAATGCCCACAATTGCTTTCAAGCTGTAACAATCGTTGGTCGGCATTGAACGAATTTTCTCCCACCCAGAATTTGACTTCTTTGTTTGTTTGCGGTTCAGTGTAGTAGAATTTGCGGTAGTGTTTACCAGGCCCTAGACATGTCTCTGGACTCTTCGAAAGCGTCCTCACGCCTGTTGTGTGATCGAGAAAACATCTTGTAAGTTCGGTGGGTTTATGGTTTTTATTGTCAAAGTTTTCTTGCTGGTGATTTCCCCATCCAAATCTTGTTGTGGGGGGATGGTGTCACAAGGAATCGTCTATAAGATGCTGTGCGGATGCTTCTGTTTGAAAAGGGTCTTATGGTTTTTATCGGCTACAGAACATCCCGGCAATATAATGATATTTTCAGCTGTGAATAGTGAAGATAGATGCTGGACAAATGCAGGAAAAAACCAGACGTTTTTTTGTCGTCGATTTTCGAATTCAAACGTCGAACGCAATGTTCTTGTTACGACGAATAGCTCAAAAGACAACAGAGCAACAGAAGAAAATGAAATTTGAACTTCGCAAAACAATCCATTTCCACACGGTCCACTGTTTTATGATTTGTTAATTGAAGTATGCTTGTGCTAAAAACTATTTGAAATCATTGGTGAAGATCCTTTCCCATTTCACACTACAACAAAAACCGTAGCTCGAAACATGAAAATTTCTCTTCACAAACAAAAGGGTTTACGGACGAGAGATCGATAATTGTGTAAAAACAAATAGAAAATGAAGTAAGCATAAGAACAAAAAAAAATCCTGTACACTTTCACTTTTTGTGACACTTCGAGGAAAGACGATTCTGTATCAGTGAGATCTTGTACCATGATTTATGCTTTCCGGTGGTCGCTTAAGCAACCGCAAAACGAAAAAGATTTTCCTCCAATTTCACTCACACTCTGTGGTAGATGGGTGAAAAAGGCGTGCAAAGGCGAGATGGTGCGGCCGGCAAGGGGGGGGAGAGGAGGTATTAAGTCTAAAAAAACACATCTAATGATAACCGAGATATCATTACCCACGGTGCTGGCCATAGACGAAGGCGTAAAAGGGCATAAATTAATTAATGAAATTAACAATAAATCATAAAAATTTAATTTAAAAAATCCACAAATTTTCCATTTTTCTTCCTTTATCGGACTTCTGGCTTATTTGAAGTTTGTTTTTCCACGTCCCCGGGTAACACACTCCCAACTACCCGTGCCACCGTTCGGACTCGGTGTTCGGTTTTTGCGTTTTGTATACTTAAAATTTTTGCACCGTGACGAAGGTTCAGCCGCGCTCAAGGATGGGTGGGTGCGGATAAGCGACCGTGGCCCACACTCGAAAGGGAGTGAAGTGAAAACAGTAACCCTTTTACTTGATCCCATCCGCCCATCCAACCGAGACGGGGCGAAATTTTTCTAGTTGCTAGTTGCATGGTGGGATTCCTTTGACTCATTTGAAGTTGTTGGGTGCGGGAGGCCATTTTTTTCTCTACTCCCTGTTACTTAAACCATCGCTCCTCCCGTGGCAGAAACCAATTCCGATGGTAGGCGCTGATGGCGCAACAACACCCCTGGCCATCGGTAACGGCTATCCTGGTTCTGCCCAACACCCCGCCGACCAGGGCTCGAAGGAGTTGAGGAAGAAATATCAAATATTTACTTTTAATTCGGATCATTCTTTTTTGCCACTCACGACACGCGAACGTTTTTTGTTTTTTATTTTCAGACCAGGCGTTCCCTTAGAACTCGTCAGATTTTCTTGATTTTCTGTTGCGTTTCGTTGCAATGCGGTAAAGGGCGCGTTTATTTTTTGCTTCTATTTTTTTGGCGTCAAAAGAAACGGGAGACACCGCGGCAGAAAAATAGGAAAAGTCGAAGAAACAGCACACACACCAAAAAAAATGAAAGGAGTGTATGCAGAATTATACAGGAAGCAATTTTCCGCCGGTGGCATTGAGCAAAACGATTCAAGAACAGTCTGTGACGAGGTTGAGATTGTTTTTTTTTAGTTGTTTCTTTGGTCCGCTGTCCAACCCTTTCGGTTCGGCCAAACACACGGCCAGGGAGCCATGGTAGTAAATCTTTCAATAATTTAGCCCGTTTTTTTTGTTTCTGCTTTCCGGTGTTTTCTAAGGTTGTTGCTCGCTTCGGTTATTTCTGTCACTTTCTGCCAAACTTTTCTGCTAACCGACCGGCATGGCCCGGGACCGTCATCTGGTTAGCTGGGTAGGGACGTCAACCGCGCTTGGCCAGTTGTTTGGCGAGTGGATAAGAAATGAGGCAGCACGGGCAAAAAAAGGGGTTGATATCTCGGGGGTATCTGGATTCGAGGTGATTTTTTTCTTCTCTCCATCCAGCCACAGCTTTTGCATTCTTTCATCCCTTTGGGGGTAGCACAGGCGGACGGCGAAAAAAGACTTCTTGTATTTGGAAAGTTCTTTAATTTCAATTTTAAGCTAGAGTGAAAAGATGAAAAATTCATCGCCATTTGTCGGGTCCGCCATTTGGAATGGCAATGGCGAATCAATCATTGGATAATCTCTTTGATGCCACCGGTTGCCATTTCTAGCTGGGTGCGTGCCGCTATCCTGCGCCTCATCAGGATCCGTTGTATGAATGGCGAGAAAAGGTTGGGATTCATCTCGTCCGGTTTGTTGGGGCCAACGATAAACGACACGATAACGGCGATGACGATCGTGATCAGCGCACCCATCGTCGTGTACCAGAGGTAGGATATGTGATACAGTGCAAACTCAGGTTCACTGTGATACGAAGGGATTATTAGTTGAATTTCATATAAAAAGGTAGGGGACGTTAGCACTTACGCCGGAGTTGATTCGATCGGTGGCACTGTGGTATTAATCGCCAACATGCTCATTGGTTCTGATGCTATAAAATGATAGCTACAACCCCGAGTGTCTACTGGTTTTAGTTCGAATGTTAGTTCTCCAGTTGCGATGGCTAGTTGGGCTTTGAGGCAAATCCAAATCATCACTGCCAGCCCAACAGATCCACCCACTATAGCTCCCTGTACACGGCAAGGGGTTGGAGTAATATAAGAATCTAGATTGCTTGAGAAAATACTTATATACGTACTGTTCCATTAGCCCAGGGAATTAGAACTCCTAGTGTAAATATTCCTAACAAAGGACCATTGCTTACACTGCCAAGGCTCATAGACAGTTGAAGAACGGAACCGAGTTTTTCTACCACCAGCACTAAGGCAACACACATTGTACCAAAAACAGCCACCACTGCTCGCATGATAATGCTGAAGTAATTGAAGTATGGATGTGAGAGCGAGCATGTGAAGAGAACCGTGAGCTAAATGTTACAACTTACGATGTTTGTTTCTCAGAAAGTGGACGATTCGAGAAAGGCTTAAAGAAGTCTTCCAACACCACAGCGGACATTGAGTTTAACCCCGTGGATAGTGAGCTTAAGGCAGCGGAGAATACTCCCGCGACGAACAGTCCCGGAAGTCCCGGGAAATCTCCCAGCGTGTCCATCACCAGCAGTGGCAACAGCTGATCTTTTGCATTCGCAAGTTTGGTAGTGAGAGGATCACAGTCATAGTACTTGGCGTAAATTAGCAGTCCACTGTAGCAACACAACGCCAGCAGTACCAACGTTCCGAAGATAAATGTCCAAAGTGCCTTTTTGGCTGCGGCCATCGTGGGAAGGGATAGATAACGTTGTATCATGTTTTGACTAACGGCGTTCGTTTTCAGCCAATACACAACACCACCAATCACACAGGAGTAGATGTTGTGGCGTGTGGTCATATCAAAGCGAAGATCTGGTCCCTCTATACGGCCGCTTGCTTTTGCGCGATCCATCACCACCGACAGACCGCCTACGTCCAGTGTACCTTTGACAATAATCAGAACCATCGCGCCGAACATGAGCACCGTCTGAACGACATCGGTCCATACGACGGCTTTCAGTCCTCCGACGCAGGTGTAAAAGATGCAGATGACACACACGATCGGTGTGATGAGATGCACATTGATGCCCGTCACCTGGTTGAATGCGAGCGCTGGAACGTAGATCACTATTGGCAGCCACGCCATCTACCGGGAAAGACCAAACAAAACATATCATGCAGTGCTGTCAAAAGACGACATGCAATCTCAGTGGAACGATCAACGCGTTGTTTAGCGATACGATCCGTTTAAGCGACCATTCCGTGCCCGGTACGTTGTTGACGTTTGGTGGTGAAAGAACTCTGACGCCTGACGTCCACCTCTCGGGTTCAATTGGGGTAAATTAAAAGATTGCCCTCTTCCGACCACAACACTCTTGCAGCTCTGCTATTGTTGTTTTGGTTGTGGTTTGATTCCGCTTTACGACTGACCTTGCGGATAAGCGCGTATCTACATGGGAGAGCAACAGCTGTGTGAACCGTACTTACCGTGGCCAAGGTAAAAAGAATTGAACCAAAGAGACGCATTCGCCGATCGAAGCGAGTTTGAAGATACTTCAAATAGAAAGAATTTTCGGGTCATTTGCGTTGTAGTTTGGGATTGGTTTTGTGCGCTCGACACTTACTTGATAGGTAGACGTTAGCTTAAGGTTGTGAAAAACGGGCAGATAGAAGTACATCATGATGAACCCCATGGTAATCACTCCACCAACAATGTACATGTACTGCACGCCATAAAGATAAATCTCGGTCGGTGTGCCGAGCAGTGATATGCCGGAGATGAAACTAGGATGCAGAAATATTACGTTGTTGGCTACGATCTGGTCCGATTGTCACCTTTCGACATACCTCGCTATCAAGGATAATGACACCGGAATCACTTTCATCTGTCGATTGCCCACTAAGTAGTCGGCCTCAGCTTCACCTTTTTTGGCTTTCTTCTTGAGAAAACCAAAATAAACTCCAATCATGGCACAGCTCATTAGCATCAACACAAACACCACATAATCGTACAGGCCAAACTTCTGGAGGGAAACCTTAACGTCGTCGACGTTAAGTCCGGCCATCTTGTAGGATGTTTCGGTTGCGCTTTATGCGGTACAACGCTAGTCTATTCACTCAACTTCCAATTACTGTTTACTACCCGCGGTCTAGTGTTCTATGCTACTTCTACGCTGTGATGATCGCTCATGGTGTGCATCGCCTCTCACGCACCGCTAGGATCAGTGGAGATGGAGCAAACTATTTGCAACACAAGTTCCACTCCAAGATGCACACGATGGAGCTGATCAAAGACGATGTGGACGTTACGATCTTAGCTGCGCGACTAACCAGTACAGATCGACGATAATCCCAAAAGAGTGCTTGAGAGATGTTGTCCGCGCCAAGAAACGGCCAAATTATGGCTCGTTAAGGGCTGTTTGTGGAATTTCAGCTCGAGAACACGGAGGGAGATATTGATCGTGAGTCAGTTCGAGCAGCCGTGTGCAATTTTAAACCAATTCGCTTCCATGTCACCGGCTACGGTGGGTCGATTATTCAATTTCGACGATTAGAGTCGTTTAGCAAAAAGATCGCATAGAACGCGATGGCTGACCGATCATGTGGGGTTGCATGTGCATTACTACTGCCACCGCAGATCGTAATGATTAATCCACCTTATTGGCATGGTGAAGCATGGTTACGAAACTTGGCCGGTTAATGTTGCGAAATTTTCTCCTTCGCAATTAGTGCTACAAGTATCTTTCCAGGAGGCGTGGTTGAAAAATGGTTCCCCGTGCCTTAGAACAGGACAGCTAGCGCGAGCTTTTTGATGAGCAAACCGATTTAGTGTACGGGATTTTTACTCGGTAATGGGGAGCAAGCCACTTTCCCCTTTCGGGGTCGGAAGGATAAAGATTGAAAAACCCCGCCGAAGAAACGCGATGAGATGAACAGTACAAGAGCGTGGTAAGTGTGCGAGAGAGTGCTAATTTAATAAGATGCAAAAACCACCGTTTATTAGCCCGATGGAAAGGTTTGCTGGCGTAGGGAGAGGGCAGCATATCGTCAAACGGTGCAGCATAATTTTGCTCCTGACAGCATCGTGAGAAAAAGCGAGTAGAGCCTCGCGCGCTGAGATGGATTGGATGAGACACACTCCGGTGAGAGGAGGTGCCAAGGATGCTTTTCCATCCGCTTTTAATTAGATGAGAGAATGAGCGGATGGAGAGCGTGCTTCTTAAGATGAATAATGAGAAAATTCGCTTCCAAATGATACACCGACTCGACAGGTGGCCGTAAAAGCGGTAGGCAAATCTCGCTATTTAGAAACTATTAGTCGCCATTCCTATGAAGGAGATCCTTATTTGATCCCAATTTGAAACACTGTTGGGACAAAAAGGACTTTTGATTCTTTGGTTAAAGGGGTCAAATTGATTTGTCATTGTTTTTGGAGCAGAGTGAACCACCAGGCGCCCGCTTTCTTTACTTATTCACTATCCATTTCGGTAGAATGTTTATTTCCATAACGAACTGGGCGGGTGTGATACGTCTATAGCTGATGGCGTTCAAATATATCAATATCTGCAAGTCATTTTATGTCATAGTTGATTTGCAGGAATCAAAATAACAAGTCATGGAAGGGTTGAACGGGGGAAAAAATTCATAAAGTAAGTTATGGTATGATGTGCATCAATTGGTAAACGCCATTCAAACGGGTTAGAATGGGTTAAAAATTTGTTATGATATGAAAGAAAAAATGTGTACCACACCTTTCATGTTAATAAAACCATTAACGGGACAGTTTATTTTTCTTACGCACTATCGTTGATTGATTTGTAAGCAAACCGTACGTTGGAGTTTTAGATACACGATTAAACACGGTGGATATTTGACAAGAGGGTGCATCATGAACAGAGATCAAATCTAAAGTGTACGTGTAATACAGTAAACGAATCGTGCATACGTGAACCACAACGTTGCGAGAGCGTCCGAGAACGTCACATGCGCCACCCTTGGGTTTGGCAAACATAAGAGATTACGTGTTTCCAGCCTCCAATAAGCCTCAGGCCCTGGTGCCATACAGCCATGAACTGGACTCTTGTCCGTTCAGCTTAAAACGGTTTGGGGATGGCTATTAAAATCAATTACACCGTTGTCCCGTTTCCTTGCTTACTTCGCATATGACGAAGTTTCCTGTTCCATGTCGGACACGTTAGCACCGATAATGGATAGTGCTGGGGGAACCGAATTGGGGCGAGTGTTACACACCGTTACTGCGAAGAAAGCAAACTCTCATAACACGGGCTTGCACACCTAGTGTGAGGTGCACGTGAGCCAAACTAATCGTACCGAGTGACACGTCCATCTAGCCAACAAAACCAGCATCCCGAACAAACCACGAAGTGGCCAGCCAATCTATTATCAAACGGCCAAACTGCCGGGGGGTTATTTGGGCCTGTTAATTGATTTGTATTTACATTAAATACATGCCGCAAGGTGCCAATCTATTATGGTCGTGTATATCCCGTTCGCGCCACCAACATGGTGTACATTGTACGGATCAGAGATTGGTGAGGAACGGTAGAACCGTTCGTGGGTGTATCTGTTACTGATGAGATACTGTCTTGATGCTGTGGGGATGATATGGTTCCTCCAAAAACCCTCAAAGCATAGATTGTGTGATTTTAGAGCATTTTCAATTTCTGTAATGATTGAACAATATTGATGAAAATGGAATGAAAACAGAGGTACATAAGTTTTATTTGCCAAAACTTTTACATACCACATAGTGTAAAAGCAATGGAAATTGTTATGCACGTTGGTTACGCGTTCGTACACTGGATAACTTTTTTGTTTCACTCCTGAGTAACAGTCCATAGGGGTAGGAACTGTCGTTACGTCGTATTTCGTTGGAATTTGTACCAGTATTTTTTTAAAGCCTTACGTTTTAGCCGGTAAAGACGTAATGAAATTTACAGGAATCACCGACACTCGCACAATGAAACGGGTGGTCTTGTTTTTTTTTTGTAAGACTTCAGTGTGCAGAATGGCATAAAAAAGAACACAAGTGTTAAAAGTGGAATGAAAACGCCTCGAACAAGATTGTCCTTTGCTCGTTTCATTTACCGAGGGTGTAACAGAGCAATGAGTATCAGTCAAACCCCCGTCCCCAAGTTTTGCCTTTCTGTGCTTGGTTCGAGATGAAAGAACAAAACAAAAAATTGAGAGGTGTTTGTCTTACAGAAAACGATGACTTATAAGAAGCCGTTTTGTTTAGTGAACAACGTGAAAAGCAAAAAACCAAAAAACCCAAAAAAAAAAAATCAAAGGAAAACAAAACCGCTCCGAAAGCATGCGGAAAAAAGGCGTTCGAGAGCAATAAAAAAGTAAACTCCTTTCCTTACGCTCGTTAGACGCACAACAGGGACCGAGGGCATGCGGACAATTCCCGGGAAAGCGGTTCGTATTTCAATTAAAAAATAGAAGATATTTACTCATTTGCAATCGCAGCCAGCCTCCGGGAACGTTGGACCTGGCCGTCAGGCCATTTGGATGGATAGGTTTTCCCGTGCACTTCAGAGAGACACTTTCGGCAGGGTAAGCAATGTTTTTTTTCTTCCCCCTTTCGCTTCTGTTTTGCGTGGCCGTAATTCCCAAGCACCCAGGCACAATCGAGGACTGATTCGTGTCTTATCACACAGCAAAGGGAACAAAAACCTGGCACTGGCCGTAATGGTTAGATGCAATCTGTCTAATTTTCTTTGAATTTATTTCCGTTACTTTGGCATTCCGGTTCGGTTTTGTGCGGTTCGACCACGCGGCTGACGGTCCATTCGCGTTTTTTTCGATTCCACTTCTGTTTCCTAAATGCTTTGAATTTTATTTTGCTCCGTTTGGTCGCGGATGGATACCTTCCATTCTTGTGGGGCGTGTTTGTTGCGACCGTTTTGTGACAAAATATTGGCTAAAGGGGTTGACTTAATTAACGATGGTTTTTGTTGATTTAGGTGCACGCTGTTATTAAGATTTTTCTATCCGACGTTTTTTTTTCTTTCTATTTTTGCAGTTTTATCGCCCATGTTGATCCAGTTCGTCTTGATATAGATCTTAGACGAACTTTGTTTTCGTTTTTTAATGAACATTACATACGAATAAACTACATGTTTTTTTTCTTCTTGTAAATACTTGTGAAACTTCTAATGGAGAATAGTCCTGAATGAATGTTCAAACGTCTGATCCTGTTCCCATCCCATTGCACGTAATCCACCTTTTGCGTTCAATCAATCACGAAACGAACGAAACGCTAAGCCAATATTACATTGCCACTGATGATTACCGTGAGCAGTGAGCGGGATGAGAACGTCCGCATGGTAGATGTCCAACATCCGGTCCTTAATAAACGGTGATTCTTTATTCATAAATCCGGCCACCGTCAACCGTGCGTTTTCCGTTCGGAAAAAGCCGTAGCCGGAGCCTCGAAGCTCCCGGTGAAAGGAGATAAAATCACTCATTAAAGCGAATGAGATTCTAATGGACTCGATACGGAACGCGCTCGATGCCGAGATTTTCGTTCCAGGATTTTGGGGTTGTGATAAGCTTCGGCCAAGCAAAAAAAAAAAATGCTGGGGGAAAACCGGGCGATGATGACCGCCACCGAAAAGAAGCTTGTTTCATGTTTTTCCTCTTATTACTATCGTATTAATGAATAATATTTATGATCCACAATAAATCACAGCGGATTACTGTATGATGCTTTGATCTGTCCCAGAAAAACAAAATAAGAAGAAGAAACGACTTTGGTTTGGTGGGTGTACCGTTGGGTTTTTCTTTTCTGCTGCTTCTGCTGTTGTTGACGCAAACGATAAGCAGCGGCCACCACATCGCCAATGGACAAGAAGCTCCCCGACACTGTGTGCACGTTATTATCCTTGGCCGATTCCTTTTTTTCTTCGCATCGAATATCTCACCAAGAGTGAATGGAGTTTGTGCTTGAAGGAAGTCTTAGACAAACACAGATTTTCTTAGCTTTATAAATCCTCTTCGAAAGGATCCGTTCGAATTCGCCGTGTAAGAATAGTAGCTTACTCGCTTTGATTTTGTGTCTGTGTCTGGTGTGTCGCTTTTTCTATAATGTCACAATGTTGGCAGCCCTACCGGTATTAGAGGAATACGCCAGCTGGGACAAGGATATTTTTTCATAAATACTTTCATTTTGGGAATGTGAGGCACATTATTCAATTTTGGGCACAAAATTAAGCCTATGGGAAGTACATTATTGAAGCCGAGAAGCTGGAATGTTTCTTCTTCACTAAGAAAAATCGATGTCACATTGCCTTTACTTAATTTAATAAAAAATATACAAATTTCATTTCATTACTCTCACTCTAATCATTATTCCAAGCGAGCAGAATTGAAAATCATTCACATAATTAAACATTTACGTATCGATATGATGTTTTCCATAACTATAAGTGGAATCCATTACCAGCAAACAAGGTATAACATTGCAAGAAAATGACCACTTTGTTGTTCTCGGTTCAATATGAGCAACCTTTAATGTTGTGTATTGATACCAACCCTTCGTAACGGAAAAAGTAACCAGCAGGGAAGGGTTCCGTCCGTTCGATACACTCAACGTGTCTGGTCGATTGTTCTGGTTGAGTGTTTCAACCACTATTAAAGAAGAATAGTCAAAAAGGATAAATGTAAGCATGGGTGGGAGGATTGGTATAGGTAACAACATACACATGTTCTATCACTTTCGATGGGTTTGGTTTAGTTGTCCCCGGTTTGTTCGTGGTTCTGTTTATGTTCACTTGATTGCTCAACGATGCCGTCCCTGGGCATATCAATTTCAAATCTCTTTTGTTCCCTCGCTGGGACTTGTTGGCTGTGACGATGGACCGGGCAGGACATATTGAACAGTCGGACCGAACGATAAACTTCGGAAGGGTTGTCCAATGCTTCCCCATTGTAGGAAGATCGAACAAGGATTTCAGTCTCAATCGTTTCCTTGAATGGAGGAAATGAAATCAACCGTTTATGATTATGATGTTACCACTCGAAAGTGTGGGGTGTGTCAATTTCGCATTTCGCCTTCAGCAGCACCGGAACATGGTCGTCAATGAGCGACCTATCAAAGCAGGGAAGAGGCTTTGAATGGTCATTACTCTGGGCCATTCCGGCT
>STHD01026383.1:0-13203 GCA_016170015.1 Anopheles longipalpis | reverse complement strand
ACACACCTCCGCCTCCAGCAAAGGCCAAACTCATATGAATACGCCAAAGACAGGGCAAAAGCAATTTTGCAGTGAAAGAAAGGAGACAGCGAAAAACAATATAGTGCCACACTCCTCGACAGGCTTCGAAGTGTGGAACCAAAATTTGTCTAACACTTCGAGTATGGGACCGTTCAGGTGTGGGGTGGGTTGGTGACGCAGGTTGCGGTGAGGGTTTACATAGAATATGGGAGCGTGTGTGAATGAGGTAGGGTGGTGGAGTGAGAGTTTGTCGCACGATCGCTCGAAAGTGAGGGTCAGGGGTAGCGAGAATGAAGAAATTTCCCCCCTCTCATGCGATTTCTGCCAAGTGGGTAGCGCCTATTGAAAATGGAAGGAAACAGAAAAGAGTAACGCTACCAAGGTTGGAATTGTCGGGCGCTTTATTACTGTGCCATTTGTGGAAAAAACTACAGAGCAGCTTAAAACGCGACATAAAGTGCACATTTTGGGTGGATTCAACGATAGTGCTGCATTGGATAGCTGGAAATCCGTCGCGATGGAAGCCGTTCGTCGCTAATCGTATCTTGGAGATTCAGCACATCGCAGGCCAGAGTAGATGGTACCATGTAGCGGGTGCAGACAATCCAGCGGATATTATATCCAGGGGAATGAGCCCTAGCCAGCTGAAGGAAAATGAAACCTGGTGGCATGGACCAAAATGGTTGTGTCAACCAATCAACTGGGTTGAGCAGACCAATGTACCGAATGCTGTGTTTTCTCCAGAAGAGATGGAAGAACGTTCCATAGCAATGGCTGTTAGCAACAGTGGGGTGAATCCCATTTTCGGTCTTCGATCATCGTATCCAGCATTATTGAGGATGGTAGCATATATCCTTCGATTCCGGTACAACAGCCAAAGCGTAAATCGAACCCAGCGTCGAAAGGGAATATTATCAAGCAACGAACTACAGAAAGCTGAAACCACATTGATTCGTATTTCACAAACCGAAAGCTTTGCAGAAGATATCGCTGATATCCGACGAGACGGGCAAGTGAAGCATAAGTCCAGCTTAAAGGCACTTGCTCCTGTATTGAAAGATGGTATATTACGTATAGGCGGTAGATTAAGAAACGCTCCAGTATCAGAAACGCGCAAACATCCGATACTACTCGACTCAAAACACCCTCTAACGATCCTCATCATGCAATCGTACCATCAACAACTATTGCACGCGGGCCCGCAACTACTAGTAGCTACGATTCGGGAAAGGTTCTGGCCTTTGCGAGTGCGCAATCTAGCACGACGGGTGGTACACGAGTGTGTGAAATGCTTTCGCAGCAGACCAACTACGATGCAGCAGATAATGGGTGATTTGCCATCAGAAAGAGTCACTCCAACAGCGACATTCGCTAATACCGGAATTGATCTGTGTGGACCGCTATGGTATCGACTAGCACCACGGAAAGCCACCCCTATGAAATGTTTTGTCGCAGTGTTCATCTGCCTGGTGACTAAAGCAGTACACTTGGAACTCGTAGCAGATTTGTCAACCCAGGCGTTTATTGCAGCACTGAAGCGTTTCGTTGCAAGGCGAGGAAAACCAAGAACGATATCCTGTGACAACGCAAAAAACTTTCGTGGAGCAGAACGAGCCTTGAAGGAGTTAGCTGGCCTTTTCGACATGCAACAAACGAAACACGCGATTACATCGCATTGCGTCAACGAAGGAATCGAATTTAAAATTATTCTTCCACGCGCACCGAACTTTGGAGGTTTATGGGAAGCGGCGGTTAAGAGTTTCAAGAGGCATTTAAAGGCAACAATTGGCGCAACCATCCTGTTAAAAGAAGATCTCGAGACGCTCATCATCCAAATCGAAGCCTGCTTAAACTCTCGACCACTCACACCAATGTCATCCGACCCCGAGGATTTAGAGGTACTGACACCTGGTCACTTCCTTATTAATCGTAGTTTAGTGTCCATTTTAGAGCCATCGTATGCTGACATCAACATCAACAGATTGGATCGATGGTGGTTATGGAACATAACGGTGTTCCAAACCGTCAAGCGAGGATGCGTTCCTCCGCTTTTCAAAATTCAAAATAATGCGTGCGTTTTGAGACGCACTTGATCCGATGACCTCGTGTTCGCACGTCAGATATCGATGTGTCATATGGGAGCGTGCGTGGGAGAGAATTTGATGCGTGAAATTCTCTCACCGCATCCTGCGTGAGTTAGTATTTAAGCTGCGTGCGATCGATGATATGCTCTCTTGTTCGGTGCGTTAATTGCTAAACAAAGCAAGTGGCAATAAATTGTAACGTGTTTTAATTGACGACTTCGCTCTTATTTTTTTCTTTGACGGACGGCTACGTGTGCGTAAAACACGATGGCAAAAGAATCAAGAGTTCCTGAGACGCGTATGGAAGCAATGGCAAACCGATTACTTGTCGGGACTACAATCGCGGACGAAATGGAGTAGCAAACGGGACAACATAAAGGAAGGGACGATGGTACTCGTGAAGGAAGACAATTTACCTCCGCTGAAATGGGCCACTGGTAGGATCACTCTAACATACAAGGGTCAAGATAATCACGTGCGAGTTGTTCAAGTTAAAACAAAAGACGGAGTGTATCGACGGGCAATTTCGAAACTGTGCATATTACCGGGGCAAGACAAATTAGAATTTGAAAAGGAATAGTAGAAAGTCGAAGACCTTTCCACGGGGGGCGAAATGTTAAGGATGAGGATTGAGCATCGAAGTGAAGGAATCAAGCAGGAAGGATAAACGCCGCTCACGAGCGATCCCGAGTGCGTATCGGGTTAGGATTAGATTTAAGATAGAAGTTAAGAATAAAGTAGTATTGTAATAGAAGCAAAACCGAACGATCGCCAATTTATTTCCTCGTCTACAATTTCACTAACAATGTCCAGTAGTTAGATGTCACGTTAGATAAACGACTAACAATTAACTTTTTAAAAACACATATAGGAAAAAAAATTGCTCTGGTGTAAAAGTATTAAGACCCCTACACTGCTTTGTAAATGTATAACAAAAATGTTAGACCAATTGTTCTGTATGCTTCGCCGATCTGGACAAATTGCGCGGCAAACTATATGAAGAAACTCCAAGTATTTCAAAACAAATACTTGTAGGAATACGATGGAAATAATTCAGAGCTTTATTTTGAGTTCAGACTCGTTTCTCTCTCCTACGTACATAAAAAGTATTTTGAATTTGTCTCCTTGGCATAGTAATAAAAAATAGTCAACAGACTAAACTAACCCATACCAAACTTAAAAAAAACTACAAACTTGAAAATTGAGGATAAAATAGTTGTTGGAAAACGATTCACGATTTTCACGGAACAAAAATACGCTTGTTTAGTATAAATAAGGGGCAAAAAGGCTTGTTGCTCTTCTCTTCTCTCTACGTTGCATTACATCAACTATAGTCGACCAAGGGGTAAATATTCTTACAAGAAAGAAACACACGCTTTTCCGAAATTTTCCCGCAAGCAAACAATAGTATTGAAGACAGCATTTGAAAAAAATAGTTTTTGCATTTTTTCCTTACCAAATATTTTACAAATTCAATGAACAAAAACTGCAAGACGTAGTCGTATAGTGAAGTGTATAGGCATTTTGTTAAGGTTTAAGTATACAAATCCAGAGTCAATGTAATATATAAATAGGAAACAAGTTCGAATAATAAATAATGCACTCATTATAAATATATCAAGAGGAATAGACAAGTGAAAATCATATTTGATATAATAATATTTTGAGCAATTAGTGAATAAAATTGCTTCTTTTAATTTTAAGTATTTACTTTTAGTTTTATATTTTTTTATTTACGTTAAAGCCAACAAGAGAGAGAGAGAGAGAGTTTTTGGTATAACTTACATAAACGTATGTAAAGGTGTGCTAAATCATCGGACATAATTTGTAATGCAATATCAATTTAAATACATTTTTAAAACAGAATTCACCAACAACTCTAGAGAATCATCATTAGAATAAACATGTGCAATTGAAACAAGAGCTTCAATGAAATAAGAATTCGAACTTGTTATGCTTCAATTTACCGTCCGTGTTGCGTCCAGCAACAAAGATTAAGTCCACAAATCACCAACTTCTTTCCTTTTTGAATGCGACACTTTGCAGCTTCTTTTCGTCGTTCGTGAGGAATCACTTAAACTATTTTTTTATTTATTTATATTACACGATTATTGATTTAGCCGTATTGTCAACGTCAAAAGGCTGCAGTGAGTACAATTTTTACAAGGCATTTCTTTCTTGTCCTTTGTCTTGTCGCGGGCATACAAATCACTAAAACTAATATTGTATATTTTATAACGGCCAATACATATTGCGCTTACACCGCTAATTATATAACATACCAGTTCTTCTGGTGAGGCACAACGGATAACACAATTTCATCAGCGATTTCTATTTGTATAGTTTCTTTCTCAACGATACCAGCATTTGCAAAATCTCCGGTCACTAATCAATCATCTATTCCCTTGAACCTGTAGTTTACTGTAGTGACTGATCTCCGAACTATCTGCATTTTGACAACGAAAATGCAGTACAATTTGCCAACGAGATAAAACCATCCCATAAACGAGCGGTGTTTGTTTTTTTATTGAATCGTTTCTGATAGCTTCGGTTAGTTCATAAAAATTGAAATTAAAAAAAAGCCTTCCATACATGTTGTGGAAAGCGTCTCGCATCCTTTGTGAGCAGAAAAAAAGGAAGTGTTGTTTGTTTCTTGGTGAAAAAAGTGATGTCCATTTCTCAATGAGCTTATTGCTTATTGTGCGAATTCGTGATTTGCTAAATGTTGCCATTGTAGGCAAGTGTGGTGGTTTAGAGCGCTTTGAACTGTGCATGTGAAAGCAAAATGCCAATGTGTAAAAGCAAAGCGGCGGCGAAGAAGTCGTTTTATCTTCCAAAGTAATTGCTTTTCTCTGGTTTATGAAAGTAATGAGTCATGCGTAAGAACTATCGTTTGCACGGGTAAGTAAACCACATTCAATCAGAAATATCGGAAGTAACATTTTGATCAGAAGCAACAGCATCAGAAGAAGCATTAGCCTTCTTTAACTTAAACAGGCTTAAAGTAGCAGCAAAAGTCGAAATGTTTTTATGATTATTTCATGTATTTTTTTAATTCCTGGCAACTTTTTTTTGCCGATGCAGTTGCAGTTGTGATGGATTGCATTACATCGCTTCTAAGTGCTTAATTTAAATACATCGTCCTTTCTCCTACCGGTTTTCATCTTACTTTAATGCTTTCGGGTTTTTTGTCAAATTTTGAAGTTGGGACAACCGAGATGAATTTTGTGACATCAAAGCATTTACAAATCCTACCAAACCTGATGTGTTCCTGTTGCGCGTTAAAAGCAGTCTGTTTGCTGTAACCCTTCTCTCCTCCCCATTGTATCCCCTGGAGAGTACATATGTATATTTATTATATGTGTGTGTGAAGTATGCAAATTTATGTAATCATTCTGTCATCCATCGAGGAATCAGTACAAACGTTACTCGTTTGAGGTTTTTGGAATTTACCAGAATACCTACGTTACTTCTCGGTCATCGTGGTAATTACGATTGAACATATGTAATTTATATTAACATACACATGGTACTAGATAACATTTTGGTATAGTTTATTATGTCGAGATCATCAAAGAATTTTTTTAAACTAATTTCCAATTTCAATATATCTGATAATGCAAAATGTACTCAATTTGGTTAATGACAGCTAATACATTTAAGGCTATTTTAATTTAATGTTAGTAACTTATGGATGATTTATTACCTAATTTTTTTTACATTTTCATGTCAAAAAGTAGCGAAACAAGAAAAAGATTAGTTAGGTGGGATAGGGTTAATATACTCTACCAGTAAAGCATGCTTGCATTCACTAAATTTGTTGCGATTTATAGCATATGCGCTTTCACGAAATGTATTAAATTTTCCTGTTTTACATTGAATAAAAAATTGTTTAAATTATCATCGAGAGTTAAGCACGGAAAAAATTGTTTGGTAATATGCAAACATGATCTAACAAATCTATCCAACACAATGGAATCGAACATAATCTTATGCATGTTGTATGAGTACAGTTAATGTACACTCTAACCTCAATTGTGGGCAAAAAGTATCGTACGCTTAATATTTACGTGCAGCTAAAAGTAACTAAAAAATTGTATTGCAAAACAACAAAGCTTTTCCCCAATTACAATACCACTCATTTCAGCTATATCCATTTGATCGTCCAAATGCTGCGTACCGTCAACCAACTATTGGTGGCTTTGAGAAATGAACATGATACAAATCCCCTCAATCGTTTTCCAACAAGTGGACCTGGTTTTGTGGTTCACGGATCGTTTTGGGCAGTATTTGATGCGAAACATAAAACAACATTCCACTGACCTGAATGTTCGTTTCACGCGCACGGTGCACTTATCATGGCTGCACCTTGCCAGAACACTTTACCCACCCTGGTGTATAGGGTCTACTTTGACCAGCACAACCTGGAAAAGGCTGTTAAATACTGTTTCAGTAAAAGTGTGTGCATTTGGATGTGAATTTTACCCTAACTGCTTCTGCATATAATGTGATAATACTTTGCTCTTTCGTTCTAAATAACTCTGTCCTTGGTGGACGAACTCGTTCACTACCCTTTCCTAGTTTTGCTCGGGCAATGGGAATATGATTATTGGAAGTTGGGCTAGGTGTGGGAGATTTTTGGGAAAGTTTACTATTTTACGCTCCTTTTATTTATGAGGTTCGGTGAATGACGGTCAACCGCCAACGATAGGAACAGTTTTACTTTTGCAATAAATCGTATGCACTAATCCAGCTACGCTCTTTTAAGGCATACATGCAAACTAAAACATAAATTAATGTTGTGTGCTTCGTCGATGCATTTGCATTGCTTTGCATTAACTGAAGTTTATTTACTTTGGTTTATGGATATTTTTTATCTTGAACATTAAATTTAAAAGTTTTTAGTAGCGTTGTAGGTTAGGAAACCTTGTCTTTTTTTTTTTCAATATTATGCATATGAAAAGACTAATCGAGGATATGATATATAAAAAACAAGTACTCCAACAAGTACAAATACTAAGCACTCAGGGAAAATTCTGATGATTAAAATAAATACTATAATATTTAGTTAAGATTTTGTGTTGTTTTGTAGTTGTTTGTAAGTTATTAATGTAAGTTTTTTTCACCTTCGTTGTTGTTTTAATTATGTTCCTTATATTTTTCTGTTTGATTCTGATTTCTTCTTCTTCTTCTTCTTATCAGGCCTGCTCACGGTCGAGCACGTCGTGTAGACATGGCCTGGTCACCAATCCGTTTCCAGGAAACTCGGTCCAGTGCTGCAGTCCTCCATCCACGGCTGCATTCGATCTCCGACAGGTTTGACTCCACCTGATCCAGCCAACGAGCTCGCTGTGCTCCTCTCCGCCTCGTGCCGAACGGATCGCTGACGAGCGGTGGGGTCATGGTCCTGGTGGGGCATGACCGATGTTACGATCGTACCAAGGTAGTAGAACTCTTCTACCACCTCGAGATCGTCGCCATCAACTGAGACTCTGCTCCCGAGCCGGCCTTTATCACGGTCAGACCCTCTGGCAAGCAGGTACTTTGTCTTCGTCGCATTGATCCTCTATCCAATTCTGTCGGCCTCGCGTTTCAGTCGGGTGTACGCTAGAGATGAGAATAACGACTCTCTTCAGTGAGTCAACTCAGAGTGAATGAGTCGTTATTAGGAGTCAGCTCGTTTAACGACTCATTTCGGAGTCATAAAAAACCCGGCATAAACGTGCGAGGTTCGGTTATTTTACTCACTCATGAGTGTAAGCATGTAGCCGTGGTGAGTCGAGTTGCTATAAGAGTAAATACGTGAGTTGAAACGAAAATGAATTGAAACGAAAATGAGTTGAAACAAAAATGAGTGAATGAATAAATATCCTACAAGTATCCCGTTTCATGTCCATGCCGATCAGACTAGCCCACTTGTTCGCTTATACAGGTTTGATAGTTAGGCAGAGCGAGAAGTATATTCATTTGGCTAATTTGGGTATTGTACACATGTATTGCGTTTCAACTCATGTGTATCAAACGTTTCGTTTCAACTCATTTTTGTTTCAACTCATTTTCGTTTCAACTCACGTATCTACTCTTTTTGCAACTCGACTCACCACGGCTACATGCTTACAGGGTTTTTCTATTGAGTTTAGGCTAGCCGCACACTTTTTCCTGCTCTGTGCAATTGCTTTTTAGTAAGCAGCATGTTTTTTAGGATACCCGCGTCGGATTTTTAAGTGCAAGCAATTGATTTCGACATGTCAGCTTCTGGCAGCTTTGAAGCCGCAGTGTATAACCTCGAAGTTGAAAGATTGAATTTTATTAGTGCTATTTACACGAAAAAATGTTTGTTTTTAATAATTATCGATATTGTTTGTAAAATATATTTCATACAGGGTTTTTCTATTCAGTTTAGACTAGCGGCACACTTTTCCCTGCTCTGTGCAATTGATTTTTAGTAAGCAGCATGTTTTTTAGGATACCCGCGTCGGATTTTTAAGTATAAGCAATAGATTTCGACATGCCACTTTCTGGCAGCTTTAAGAACGCAAGTTTATAGCTCCCACGTTGAAGAATTGAATTTTATAATGAAGTGCTGTTTACACGAGGAAATTAATAATCATCGATATTGTTGTTTGTAAAATATATTTCGTCAATTAAAATCAATTAACGTCTTACTTGGTTGGCGATTAGCATTATTCTTTGGTTTCATTAAATCATTAAAATATATGTAACTATTTACGTAGAGCAAAGTACTCACATTTTGTATGCACAACTATGTATCTGACTTTTCACAACTCAGCATTTTTGTTACCAGCAAATGTTACATGCAAGGTTATGAATATTGCACTTCAAAGACAGCATCCAATCTTTGTTTAATTAAATTGTTTTTAATTTATGAAATATATTTTACAAACAATATCGATAATTATTAAAAGCAAACATTTTCTCGTGTAAACAGCACTTCATAATAAAATTCAATCTTTCAACTCCGAGGTTATACACTGCGGCTTCAAAGCTGCCAGAAGCTGGCATGTCGAAATCAATTACTTACACTTAAAAATCCGACGCGGGTATCCTAAAAAACATGCTGCTTACTAAAAAGCAATTGCACAGAGCAGGAAAAAGTGTGCGGCTAGCCTAAACTCAATAGAAAAACCCTGTAAATTAAATACAATTTAATTGAACAAAGATTGGATGCTGTCTTTGAAGCGCAATATTCATAACCTCGCATGTAACATTTGCTGGTAACAAAAATGCTGTGTTGTGAAAAATCATAGATACATAGTTGTTCGTACAAAATGTGAGGACTTTGCTGTACGTTAAGAGTTCCATATATTTTAATGATTTAATGAAATCAAAGAACAATGCGAATCGCCAACCAAGTAAGACGTTGATTGATTTTAATTTACGAAATATATTTTACAAACAACAATATCGATGATTATTAATTTCCTCGTGTAATCAGCACTTCATTATAAAATTCAATCTCTCAACGTGGGAGTTATAAACTTGCGTCCTAAAAGCTGCCAGAAAGTGGCATGTTGAAATCAATTGCTTATACTTAAAAATCCGACGCGGGTATCCTGAAAAACATGCTGCTTACTAAAAATCAATTGCACAGAGCAGGGAAAAGTGTGCTGCTAGTCTAAACTGAATAGAAAAACCCTGTACACTCATGAGTGAGTAAGTGAAAAAAGAGTCGCTAAAACTCATCGTGATGAGTGAACGAAACTCGTTCACTACAACGTTTCAACTCACTATCTCACTCTTACTCACTTTGCACATCTCTAGTGTACGCGTCGCACACCACCGCAGACGTCCGTCCGATGATGTCGATGTCATCCGCGAAGCCGAGAAGTTGGAGAGAACGGGTGAAAATCGTGCCCCGGATGTCGAAGCCCGCGCTTCGCATGACACCTTCCAGAGCGATGTTAAACAGCAAACAGGAGAGTCCGTCCCCTTGCCTCAGACCCCGGTGAAATTCGAACGATTCCGACAGCATGTTCGATACTCTCACCTTGCACTGCACCCCGTCCATAGTGGCCTTCAACAGCCGTACCAGCTTCCCTGGGAATCCGTACTGCTGCATGGTGTTCCATAGTTCGGTCCGATCTATGGTATCGTAGGCCTTAAAGTCAATGAACAGGGCCGAAATCCTTACGATCAGCCGATGCATAATCGCGGCAAGCCTCTCCGGGCCCATCTTGAACAGCTCTGCCAGCTGACTTGTTGCATTTCAGCTGTTTGATGGCACGGATCACTTCGTCCATGGATGGCGGGGGCACTTCGTCATCCTGCTGGCTGGTGTAATACTGCTCTTCTCTGTTTCCTGTGCCTCGTTCATTTTCTCGTGCATCTGCTTCGTTCAGGTGCCCGTCGAAATAGCACTTCCACCTGTCGTTCATCTCTCGCTCGTCCGACAGGATATCTCCCGCCTCGATCCTGTAGAACTTACGAGTTTCCCCCGACTGGGATAGCTGCTGCATCAGTTGCTCATCCGACTCTTCGAACGCCGGCAATAGTTCGATCGGCCGTGCTGCTGATGGCTTGCTCCATTATGCGCCAATGGTCATTGAGGGACATCGCCTCGAATGTGGTGTCCTCCGGCAACGCTTCCCCAAGCGTGGACGCAAAGTCCCTCGCCACATCAGCTTGCCGCAACCCATCTATGTTGAGCCTTGGGGTGGACTGATAGCGCAAGTCAGCAACGTACACCAGAAACGCCGACAAATGCTGAGGAACGTTTTCACTTCATCAGCATTTGACGTTACCATGAGCTGTTTCATATCGTACCTCAACAGCGTACGATATCATCGGGTCAACGCATGGGGTTGACCGGATGAAACAAGACACCTACGGAGTCGGCAAACGGCATGTATGAATAAAATTGGTTAGTTGGTTTCTGGCAATCGATCGGTCTGTATGATTTTTAAACGTTATCAAGAAAGAAAAATATAACTCGCAGCTTAATGGCTGCGCACAGTTTCTGGCGTAACTTAACCATAACCAGGAAATGGTCTGAGTTGACGTTTGCTCCCCTGATTCTGATTTTTTTTTCACTTAACACGTAAAGCCGTTTGCGCCGCCGTATAGCAATGCGTGGCTCACCAATTCGGCATCGATAACGTCACAGTAATAAAGCTGCTGCCACGGGATCGCGATATCAGCACACTCACCTCTATATCATTCAAGGTCGGGCTGTCGCTGGCGGACAAAAGCAAGGCATTATCTCCTTCAACTTGGCCATCTGGTTTGGTCTCCGTGAATTCCCTGATTGACGCACTAATGTACAAAATTTTTGGTATCCTGCATCGTATAACCCACCTCGCGACCCACCAATGGATTTCCTAGTAAACAGGCAGCACATGTCACCGCACACAGAAACTACCTCACGTGCCAAACCACAGATAACACTTCAAACCGATCCCACCATACACACCCCACCACTGACCACAGCATCAATTCAGCAATAGTAATTTCACCAGTAACTGATCATATACACGTGTATTACCAAAATGTACGAGGAGTGCGCTCTAAACTTGACAACCTGACCAGTGGTTTCTCCAGGTGGTTGTGCTACGACTGGACGGATCCGATCAGCGTTAGGGAGGCTTAAGAACATGAAGGCCCCGGGATTCGATGGGATCTTCAACATCTTGCTAAAGAAACTTCAGGAAAGGGCCATCTGCCTCATAGTGAACATTTTTCAAAGATGTCTTGAATTGGGTTACTTCCCGGAGGCGTGGAAGTGCGCCAGGGTCGTTCCTATTCTCTTCGCTGGGCAAGCTTTTCGCGAGGGTAGTTCTTGAGCTTCTACAGGGTACTGTGGAGGCGCTCGAACTTATCCCCACGGAGCAGTTTGGATTCAGATCTGGTCACTCCACAGTTCACCAGTTGCTTAGGTTGAGACAACTGATCGCGAGGAACAACCCAAGTGACATTTTCACCACAAAATCAAATTCACCATTCCTCCATTTCAGCTGGTGGAGGGAATTGGACAGCTATGGTTAGAATATCGTTTTGGTCAGGTCGCATAACAATGTTGTGACGTCACGAATTAGAAGTGTCATGGGTACCTTCGTGATGCTACCTTTTTTGTTATAGATTTGTTGCGCGCAAAAAAAACATGTGTGTGCTTTTCTTGCTTGCGCTGTTTCTTTTGTCTTTCTTTTTCTATCGTTCGTTCGGGTTCAGCCTCTCGTTGTTCCTTATCCGGTTTCGTTCGGCGTTCGGTGATTCTTTTTTCACGCTGATTTCTGGAGTAAAGTGGAAGATTATTATTAGATTCATGGGTACGTACCTCGTTGTGTTTGAGCAGCGCTCATGGCTCACGGCTATTCTAGGTATACGCTCTGCCGTGTGTAAAAGTCGCTTTATTTAGAGATGACAATCTTCGTTCATTTCATTATAGATACAATAAGGGAGTCGCAAAATAAATCGACGGACCGGTTACCTATTGCATCAACATCTCCTCCTCCGCTGTTCAATAGTGAAAAAGCTTCCTTGATAGATTCCAGACCAATTCAAAAATTGCCGGTGATGCCAGGGATTCCATCAAAATTGCAGTTAGGAAAGCATACAGGACCATCATCATCCTCACACTCCCTTCCAACCCGAACACTGCCGGTAAAGCCAGAGATTCTATCAAAATTGCAGTTAGGAAAGCATACAGGACCATCATCATCCTCACACTCCCTTCCAACTCGAACACTGCCGGTCACGCCAGTGACGGTAACGCCAACAAAATTGCAATCAGGAAAACATACAGTACCATCATCATGCTCCCCTACTCCTATATTTGATCAAAACTCTTTACTTAATTCTCCACGTCTTATCCAAAAATCCATAGCATCAAAGAAGTCACAAAAAAGATCTTCAACATCGCTTAGTTTTGATCCTCCACAAAAAAAAGTTGCATGCGTGACCAATCCTTGTTCTCCTACTAGTAATTCCTTAAACAATACTGCGACCATTTCTTCGCTCCAAGCTAATCGAATAGAGCGAAAGCTGGATGTAATATGCGAAGCATTACGAGAAATAACTCCCGAAATCCGCATAATAATGAATAGCGTTTGTGCCAAAGAGCATACTGTGCCACATAACTTTG
>STHD01026382.1:0-13210 GCA_016170015.1 Anopheles longipalpis | reverse complement strand
CGTCGCGCGCCGTGCGACGCGGCACGGGTTCATGCCGGCCGCCCGCCACGCGGGCGCGGAGGATGACGGCACCGCGGCCCTCGCGGTGCTCGCCCGGCTCGGCATCGAGGCGCTCGCGCTGCGCACGCTGGACGAACTGTCCGGCGGACAGCGTCAGCTCGTCGGTCTCGCCCAGGCGCTCGCCCGCGATCCGCAAGTGCTGCTGCTCGACGAGCCGCTGTCCGCGCTCGACCTCAATCACCAGCACCAGGTGATGGCCGCGCTGCGCGACATCACGCGCGAGCGGCAACTCGTGACGGTCGTCGTGCTGCACGACATCAGCGCCGCGTTGCGCGGTTGCGACCGCGCGATGCTGCTGCACCGTGGCCGCATCGTGCGCTTCGGGATCCCGGAAGACGTCGTGACGCCCGTCAGCCTCGCCGACGTGTTCGGCGTGGCCGCGCGCATCGAACGCTGCTCGCGCGGCCAGCTCCAGGTGCTGATCGACGGACTCGCGCCGAACGATCCGGTTACCGCTGCCGCGCGCTGACCCACCGCTTCATTACTCTCATCACCGGAAGGATTCATGTCGTCGTCTCTTCAACGGGCCGGCCGATCGCCGTCGGCCTTGCTGTCGAACCTGCTGGGCGCCACGCTCGGGCTGGCCATGCTGTCGACCGCGCATGCGCAGCCGGGTACGCCGGGCGCCGCGCCGGATGCTTCGTCGTCGCCGGCCGCCACGCTGCCCGCGATCGACATCCACGCGCATTCGTCGCCGTACCGCACCGAATTCCTGCAATCGGACCAGTTCACCGCGCCGCTGCTCGACATCGCGCAGAGCGTCGCGGTCATTCCGAAGAAAGTGCTCGACGAGCAACAGGCGCAGAGCCTGCAGGACATCCTGAAGAACGTGCCCGGCATCACGTTCACGTCGGGCGAGGGCAACCTCGGCTGGGGGGACATGTTCACGATCCGCGGCTTTTCGGGCGAGCAGAGCATCACCGTCGACGGCATTCGCGACGCGGGCCTCGCCGGACGCACGGATACGTTCAACGTCGAGCGCGTCGAGGTGTTCAAGGGTACCGGCACGATCGAGTCCGGCGTCGCCGCGCCCGGCGGCAGCGTGAACCTCGTCAGCAAGGAGGCGCATGCCGGCGACGCATACCACTTTTCGACGACGCTCGGCACTGCCAGCTACCGCCGCGTGACGGCCGACCTCAACAAGCAGCTGACGCCGACGTCGGCGTTCCGGCTGAACCTGATGCGCCACTACAACGCGGTCGACGGCCGCGCGGTGACCGACTACGACCGCTGGGGCGTGGCCGGCTCGCTGGCGCTCGGCCTCGGTACGCCGACGCGCGTGACGATCGACTATCTGCACCAGAACGACGTGAACACGCCCGACACCGGCGTGCCGATCGCGCGCGGCACCGGCGGCGCGCGGATGCCGGGCGTGCCGCGCAACGGCTGGTACGGCGACCCGAACCTGTTCACCGATCGCGAAGTGACGGACCGCGCGACGGTCAAGATCGAGCACGACTTCAACGACAACGTGCGGATTTCCAACCTCAGCCGCTTCGAGCAGACCGACCGCATCACCGTGTTGTCGCCCGCGCGCTTCAACTCGACCGGCGGCACGTCGTACGGCTATGGCGGTACCGGGCCGCTCGTCACGAGCGGCGCGGGACTGGCGTCGTACAGCGGCTATGCGCAGCTTGCGAACGCGTCGCCGCTGGCGGTGCTGCGCGGCAGCAACTACGGCACGTCGAAGCGCTACGACATCGTGGCGAACGAAACCAACCTGAATCTCTCGTTCGACACGGGCGGCCTGCATCACGACGTCGTGACGGGCGCCGAGGTCTATCACGAGCGCTACGGCGATCTCGCGCGCACGATTCTCGCGCCGTCGGTGAATCCGGTGATGAACCTGACGAACGCCTACGGCACGAACATGGGCGGCGTGCCGACGCTCGAAGGCGGCGCGGGCGACTCTGCGTCGCTGACCGATGCAGGCGTGTACCTGCGCGACACCGTGACCGTCACGCCGAAGTGGATCGTCGAGGGCGCGGTGCGCTACGACCGTTTCTCGCTGAAGCAGGTCAACGGCGCGGCGAACGCGCATACGGTCGCGCGCAGCAACGACGGCGCGTTGAGCGGCCGGATCGGCATCACGTACAAGCCGGTGCCGTTCGGCAGCCTCTATGCGACCTACAGCCGGGCCGCGCAGCCGTCCGCGGTGGGTGCGACGACCAACAACGTGATCTACGGCAACACGTCGAGCCAGGACCTGCAGGCGGCCGTCGCGCAGACGTGGGAAGTCGGCTCGAAATGGGATCTGTTCGATCACCGGCTGTCGGTGACGGGGGCGCTGTTTCGCACGGAACAGTCCGATTCGTGGGATTACGGCGACGGCACGACGACGGTCGTCCGTGCGCTGCCGCCGCGCCGGGTGGATGGCCTCGAACTCGGCGTGTCGGGCAACCTGACCGAACGGTGGTCCGCGTTCGCCGGATTCGCGGCAATGCGCGGCCGCATCACGAAGGGCGCGAATGCCGGGCTGCGGCCGGCCAACGTGCCCAACGCGACGTTCAACCTGTGGACGACGTATGCCGTCACGCCGAAGCTGTCGGTCAGCTACGGCGCGCAGTACGTCGGCACGCGGCGCTATACCGACAACGGCTACGTCGGCGGTCAGAACAACAACAGCAGTACCGTGAACGGCGCGAGCGGCAAGCATCCCGTATACGTCGCGGATGGCGAAAAAGCGCCGTCGTTCTGGCTGCATTCGATCGCCGCGCGCTACGAGGTCGACAAGCATCTGACGGTGGGGCTCAACGTGCAGAACCTGTTCGACACGTTCTATTACTCGGCGATCGGCGCGTCGCTCGACGGCTTCCAGCTGTATGGCGTGCCGGGCGCCGGGCGCACCGTGATGGCGACCGCCGATATCCGCTTCTGACGCCTGCGCGCGACCGCCTCCATTTCGAAGGAAACCACACGATGATGATCGAGATTCCGGGCGTGTTCAGCCCGGCAGAGGCCGCCCAGCTCGTCGAGCGGCTGCGCGCCGCGCAATGGGTCGACGGGCGTGCGACGGCCGGCGCGCAATCGCGGCGCGTGAAGGAGAACCGGCAACTCGACGGCGACGATCCGCTCGCGCGCGAGATCGGCGACGAGATCATTCGCCGTCTCGCACAGAATGCGGTGTTCATGTCGGCGGCGTTGCCCAGACGGATTTATCCGCCGCTGTTCAACCGTTATGCCGGCGGCGAGTCGTTTGGCTATCACGTCGACAATGCGGTGCGGGGTGTTCGCGCGTCGCGCGAACGCGTACGCACGGACTTGTCGGCGACGCTGTTCCTGAACGACCCGGCGAGCTATGACGGCGGTGAGCTCGTCGTGCGCGACACGTATGGCGAGCATCGCGCCAAGCTCGCGGCCGGCAGCATGATCCTGTACCCGGGATCGAGCGTGCACAAGGTCGAGGCGGTGACGCGCGGCGAGCGGCTGGCGTCGTTTTTCTGGGTCGAGAGTCTCGTGCGCGAGGATGCGCAGCGGAGCCTGTTACTGGACATGGATGTCGCGATCCAGCGGTTGACGCAGCAGGACGCCGATGCGGAGTCGTTACTGCAACTGACCGGCGCGTATCACAACCTGTTGAGAATGTGGGCGGATGTCTGAGCCTGGTGTGGCCGGATGACATCCCGGGATTGAAATCCACCACGATGAGACGAAAATCCACCTGGAACGCCGTGGGGCGGGGCAGAATAGGGCGAACGTGGCGAATACAGGCCGTTGTCGGCCGATCGCCGATTCATGACAATCCAACTCGTCTCCAGGCATTCCAGATGGCCACTCTCCTGCGTCAATTCCGGTCGGCACTCCGAACGACGGCGGGCGTTGCATGCGTCGTCAGCGTCCTCACCGGGTGCGCCACGATGACTTCGTCCGTTCCGGCCGATCCCGAGCAGCAGTTCGTGACGGAGCAGCAAAACGCCAACATGCGGTACCTCGACAGCCTGGCAGCGTACAAGCCCGCTTTCGAGAATCCCGGTGGTTTCAGTCGAGCGCAAGTGCTGGAGAAGTACGACGCGATGCTTTATCAATACTCGGTCGCCGCGGTCAGCTATGTCCGCACGGTTTATCCGGCCGCCCGGCAAACGCTGCCGCCCTCCCTGCAGCCGTTACCTGCACCGTCCGGCCCGGTCGGTCTCGCGGACGTGAACCGCCACTACGAGCATGCGCTCGAGATGAATGCCGGCATGTGGGAGATCAGCATGGCGGCGAATTTCGGCAAGCCGTCGAAACTGGCGGTTCCGAAATACGACGGACCGGTGCTGTTCATGCCGGTTGCGCCGCCTTTCCCCCCTCTGCAGGACGTACGCGATCCCAAATTCGCGCGGCTGGTGGCCATGACCAAGAAAGTGGACGACGCGCAGAAGGCAGACCTTGCTCGACAGAATGCCGCAACCGCGAAACAGATGGCAGAGACCGCCGCGTGGAGAGCGGCAAACCGCCCGCCAGGGCCGAATCCACTTGACTCGATCAATCCGCGGACCGGATTGCCGTATCCGCAACCGGCACAGGAGACGCAGCGCTGGTGCACGATGTCGGGCAATGGTGTTGTCGGTCGGGTTCCGTGTTGACGCGTGGAGATCGGTAGCAGGGTGGCGGGATGAGTCGGTGACAATATTATCCGGCTGCACAAAAAAACACCGATTTCCCGCTTCAACAGTATTGACTTTTCAGCGTGAAAAATGGCTCTGCGGATATCAACCGTTATCCACGACGTGGCTGATGCGACGATAGCAGGGGTACTACATGCAACTATCAATGCATTTCGCGCGTAGGCGGAGTTTTCTCGAATTCCGGTCGAAGCATTTCGGATTCAGCTTCGAATTGACGAATTAAATCGAATCGAGAAATAAAGCGTGGCATCACGCCGAGCGGCACAACTGCCGCTCCCGCATCACCTGCCTTGCCGAAAGCAACCGCGCGGCAAAACTTGTCGGTTCCGGTTTGACTGCACGCCGCGGCAGGCGCGGACGGCCACTGCGTCCGGTTCCGGAAACCCGCCACTGTGGCGGATCTCAGCGAACACCGTCCCGTTCGGCAGCCCGGTCGTGTCCGGGCTTTTCCATGTCTGACAAGGCTCGCGACAGCGGAATGGTTCACGCGTTCGGGCACACGACATGTCGACATCATTGGCCCGGCCGGCATGCGCCGCGTGTGCCATCGACGTAATCCCCGCGTCGTCATCGCGGTATGGGAATTGTCACTCTTTTAAGAATTTCCTTGACATCCGTAATACGGATGTCATTTCATACGGTCTGAAATATTTCACGGTGTTACAAAGAATTCGACTCATTAGTTTAGTTTTCCTCAATAAACAGGGCGTCGGAGCACATGAAAAAAACACAATGGGCGGGGGATCGTCCTTTTTTTGGGAGCAATGCCCGGCTGCTGAGTCTGCTGGTGCCGATCGCACTCCAGCTGGCCGGATGCGGCGGGGATGATTCAGCGTCGCCGCGCGCATCGAACGACGGGAGCGGCCAGGCGACTCAACCCGGTACCGTGACGACGGCTCCCGCGCCGGCACCCTTTACGCCGCCCACGCCGGTGCCCGAAGTCGGCGCTCAGTACGAGCGCTCGCCGACCGGGTTGTCCTATCCGAAGCTGGCTGCGCTGTATCCGGGACACGATGGCCCGACGGTCGAGAACGGCATGGTCTTGCCCTGGCTGTCGATGCGGCCGCCGCTGAAGCTGAACGTGATGGTGCAGACCCCGTTCGACACCGACGCGGACGGCAAGCCCGACCGGATCGCGCTGCGCATCGTGCAGCCCGCCGAAGTGGCGGAGGGGCTCAAGACGCCGGTCATCGTGCGGCCGTCGGTGTACTACGCGGACCCGACTTACGCGACGCAGGCGCGCGCGCCGTTTCTCGGCGAGGCGGAGTATCTGCGGATGGGTTACACGATCGTCTACGCGGATTCGATCGGTACCAACCAGTCGGACGGCTGCTGGTCGGTGATGGACCGTACCGAACGCGACGCAATGGCGAGTGTCGTGCGCTGGTTGACAGGCGACCCGGTCGCGCCGGGTTTCGACCAGCAGGGCAAACAGGTTGCGGCATCCTGGTCGACCGGGCACGTCGCGATGGAGGGGATTTCTTATGGCGGCACGTTGCCCACGATGGTCGCGGCGACGGGTGTGCCGGGGCTCGAGGCGATCGTGCCGGTGGAGGGCATCAGCAGCGGGTACGACTATTTCCGCTACAACGGCGTGATCGCGGATATCGACAACACGGTATCGCTCGGCAGCTACATGAAATCCCAGCAGGCGTCCGCCCGTGCGCCAATCTGCGAACCCGCGCGCGTCGCGGCCGTCACGGCTTCCGACAACGCGACCTATGCGTACAACGATTTCTGGAAGGCGCGCAACACGGTGTCGCTGGTCGACCGGATTCAGGCCGCGACGCTGATCGCACAGGGGCAGGCCGACAACAACGTCAAGACCAAGAACGCGACGCAACTGTACGACGCGTTGTATCGCGCGAAGAAGCCGGTGCAGCTCTGGCTGCACAGTCGAAACCACGACGATCCCGCGTGGCAAAAGGAATGGCAGAAGCAGATCGTGATGTGGTACTCGCGCTATCTGTTCGGCGTCAACAATGGCGTCGAGACGCAGCCGACGTACGTGCGGGAGACGCCGGCCGGTGACATCCCGGTTGGCGCAACGCTTCCGCCCGATCCGAACAATACGGACGACACGCTGATCGGCCATTGCCACTCGGGCCACAATCCGCGCGACTGCATTCCGACGGGTGAGCTGTTCATCAAGGAGGATGCATGGCCGAAGACGGCCGACACATCCTACTACCTGCGCGGCGACGGACGGACGGGAGGATTGCTGACGCCGAACACGGCGGAGGGCACGCCGGCTGCGTCGGTCGATTTGAGCAACGCAACGGCCGTGACTTACGAGACGAAATCGCTCGCGAACGCGACCCGCTACGCCGGTGCGATCCGGGTCGCGATGCGTGGCCGGTTTGCGCCGGCCGTCACCAACATCAAGGCCACATTGTCGGTGGACGGGCACGACGTGACCTACGGTTGGGCAAACCCGCGCTTCTACAAGGGGCTGGAGGTCGCACAAACGATCGCGCCGAACACGGACTACGATTTCTCGCTGGAGATGATGCCGCGCGATTTCACGGTACTGCCGGGCAGCAAGGTCAAGTTGAAGCTGGAGGGCTACCAGGGCACGTCACTGGTGACGCTCGACCTCTCGCACACGGTGCTCGCAATGCCGGTTGTTCCGAAGGCACGCGTCGCGGCAGTCATGATGGCGAAGTAGCAGGAGGGGCACGTTGTGAACCGATAGCCGGCGGCGGCATGTCTCGCCGACGCTATCGGGCATGACGGGGTATGCGACGAAAGGGTGTTCGGGTTGATCGAAGTCGTTGTGTGTTTCTAAGCATATCTAATGAATTGAACTGTTCAGGAGATTGATCGATGACGATAAGAATTCCAGTCTGGGCCGTGGCCACTGCGCTCGCCACTGCAATGCTGGCCGCATGCGGTGGTGACGACCCGTCGTCCACTCCCGTGAGTGCGGCGAACACGACAGTCACCGCGCCGTCAACGCCGGTCACGGCGTCAGAGGAGTCCGAACTGGACGTGTTTGCAAGAGTCGCGCCGGCCGACAAGGTGCTGAACGACGGCAACACCTACGACACGACGCTCAACGGATCGATCGCGATGTCCAGGATCAACGAGGATTCGTCGGTCAAGCGTCACACGATCACCATCAACGGGAAGGTGTTGCCGTATGTTGCGCGCGCCGGGCACCTGGTTGCCTACCGGCAAGACGCGTCGGGCAAGAAGGCCGAGGCGGCGATCTTCTATACGGCGTACACGCGTGACGCGCTGCCCAAGGAGAATCGCCCGGTCACGTTCTTGTGGAACGGCGGCCCCGGTTCGGCATCGATCTGGCTGCACATGGGGTCGTGGGGCCCGAAACGGCTCAAGTCCGACGCACCGAACATGGCCGATCCGACGAAGCAGCCCGACAGCTTCCCGTTCGAGGACAATGCGATTTCGCTGCTCGACGAGTCGGACATCGTTTTCGTCGATCCGCCAGGGACCGGCCTCTCCACGGCCATCGAGCCGCTCAAGAACGGCGATCTCTGGGGCACCGACGATGATGCCCAGGTGGTGGCCGACTTCATCACGAGCTATACGAACAAGTACAACCGGCAGAGCTCGCCGAAGTACCTGTACGGCGAATCCTACGGCGGCATCCGCACGCCGATCGTCGCCAATCTGCTGGAGCAGGCGGGTACCAGCGGCTACGCCCCCGATCCGTCCGGCAAGCCGGCCAAGGTACTGGCGGGATTCATCCTCAATTCGCCGCTCGTCGACTACAACTCCAATTGCGACATGATGGGTGGCAGGGTGACATGCGAGGGTTACATCCCGTCCTACGCAATGACGGCCGACTACTTCAAGAAATCCGTCAAGCGCGGCATGCAAACGCAGGAGCAGTATCTCGCCGAACTGCGCACGCTGGCGAGATCGACATTCCAGACGACGTACGGGTCCTATTTCACCAACGGCCGGCCGAACAACCAATGGAATGCGTACGCGGCAAGCACTGCCGGACAGGCTCTCCTGAACCGGATGGCCGACTACACCGGGATTCCCGCATCGACCTGGAAGAGCGCGTTCAACTACACGCCGGGGCCGTTTCGAAGCGCGCTGGTTCCGGGCTACAACCTCGGGCGCTACGATGCGCGCATGAAGGTGCCGAACGGGAACAGCTTCGCGGCGGACAGCTACATCGACGTGGCCTTCCTCAATCAGCTCAAGACGTATTTCCCCGATTTCGTCAACTACAAGTCACAGTCGAGCTACCAGCCACTTAATAGTGCGACGATCGGAAACTGGAAGTGGAAGAGGGCGGGGAGCAAATCCTATTACCCGCAGAGCATTACCGACATTCAAGCCGTTCTCACCGCGAACCCGGATGCCAAGCTGTTGATTCTTCACGGTTATGAAGATATCGCGACGCCAGGTTTCCAGACCGAACTGGATCTCGAGGGGGTGAACCTGAGCGATCGCATCCCGGTCAAATGGTTCGAAGGCGGGCACATGATCTACAACACCGAGGCATCGCGCGCGCCACTGAAACAGACGATCGACAGCTATTACAAGTCGCCGGCGCGTATCGCGGACGGTTCCTTACTGTAAGCCGAGGACAGCTATGAAAATCGTGACTTATTTTGGTTTCACCGTAGCCGCCTCCGTCATTTCGATGTCAGGCATCGGCGCAGCGCTTGCCTATGACGATATGCCGAAGCCGCCGCCGCCGCCCGAGGGCTGGGTTCAACCGCCCAAGCAATCGGAAGGCTCCGTGACGCGAGACGTGGATAACCAGGTCGCCCAGCGCTTTACCGCTGCCACCGGCGGCAATCCCGACGGGCTGTTGTCGAAGCAACAGGCCAAGGCGGCTGGCTGGGGGCTGGTCAGTGACCATTTCTCGGAGATCGATCGTGCGGGGACGGGCTATGTCCGGCTCGACGACGTGCTGCGGTTCATGTCCGAACGAACGCCGCAGCACATCATGCGCATGAAAAATGCGACGAAACAGAATCAGCAGTTGTGACGTGAGGTGGATTCCGGGCCGCGATCATGCGGCCCGGTGACGGGGCGGGGAGTCTGCCGGGGTGTCGATTCTCGTTGTTTCGCCGGACGCCATTGCGTCGGATGGCGTTCGGTCACGGCGTCCATGACTATCAGGCGATCCAGCTCCGGCATATCCATGTGTCAGTTCAGGATGCACGCATCGGTCCGACTCTAAGGCGGCTCGTGCGGGAGCGATAGCTCCTGCGCGAGTCGCTTTGTTGAAAGCAACTCGCGCTCCGGTTCGCCATCATTGTCTTCAATCCAGCCGGAAGGCCCGCCAAACGGTCTCTTTCCCGCTAGGACGTCGGCACGGCCGCTACCTGCATCAGGCTCCGGCGCACCACCGGCAGCGTTGCCGCCACCGCTCCGCTCGCCTGGATCAACCCGGAACTGGAGGTTCCGACCGGCGCCACCAGGGCGACTCCGTTCAGCGTGTCGCTGGCGATGATCATCTGGCTGGCGGTACACCCGCTCGCCATCGCCATCACGGCCGCGCCGGCGATCGACGAGAACGCGTTACCGGTGAGGCTGAATTGGCAGATATTCCCTTCTGCCTGAAAACCCGAAAAACCCGAGCCGGAAATCTGGTTGTTGGTGACGGCAACCAGCGAGACCGTTCCCGGCCACGCACTCAGGCGAATCGCACCGAACTGGGTCGGCTGTAGCCCATTGGTCACGTTCGAGTTCTGGATGTTCGACACGGTGTTGTTGCTGACGACGACATTCGTCGCGTTATAGGTATTCCAGCTGGCCTCCTGCGCGACCAGGATGCCCGAGGCTGTCTGTACGCCGTCGATGGTGTTGTTCGAGATCGTCACGGCCTGTCCGCCGACCACGGCAATACCGCGCCCCCAGTAGTTGCCCGACACCGAGTTATGGTCGATCAGTACGTTGCCGCTGATACGCCCGTCGGCCTGATAGCTGACAACGGCGATCAGGTCATCGCCGGTGTCTTTCACGGTATTGCCTGTTACAAGCACGTTGGTCGAACCGTAGGTCGTATGGATTCCGTCAGCCAGCGTCGACTGCACGGTGTTATTCGCGATGACGACGTTCGTGCCGCCGTACACGAAGATCCCGGCGCTGGCGCCACCGTGAATCGTCACATCGAGCACCTGAACGTCCGTGCCCGTCACCTCGACCTTGGTCGACTCGCGCGTCGCCAGCCGCGTCGTGCCTGTACCGATCAACGTAACGCCGACGAGGGTGGAACCCTGGCCGCTCATCACGATTGTCTGGTCGCCCGGGTTGCCGGCGACCAGCGTCGCGCCATAGCCGGATATCACGACATTTGCCTTCGCGACATTCAACGACCGGCTGACGGCATAGCTTCCAGGGGCAAGCACCAGACGCTGGCCTGGCGACAACGCATTGAACGCGGCCTGTAGCGCGTCGGTTTGATCGCCGCCGTTTGCAGTCGGCCGGACCGTCACGACCGGAAGCGTCTGTGCGGTACGCGCCGTGTGTATTGGCGTTGAGGCCCCCGACGCGAACGCAACAGACGGCGATGAAATGAAACAAGCGATGCAAATCGTGAGGAAAACTCTACCCGGAACGAGTACGCCAAATGACTTATCCATAGATCTTCTCACGCGCGCGTTCGCCCGAAATTACCGGATGATAACGACAGAGCGTTCACGCAACGAGCTTATCCGGTGAGGGAAGTGCATACCAGATAATCAGGACTACGATATGAAATGGCTGTCCGACATGGCGGGGCAACGGCGCGTTGCCTCACTCCATAGCGGGTAGCCGGTTCGCGCGCCGGCGCACACGGCTGTTTCCCCATGATGACAGCGCGATCCAGACGACGCCGGCACTACGTGTCGGTCGCGAGTCAGTCAATCGTTCTCGAGCGTGATCGGGATATCAGTATTCCTTTAAATCGATCGATTTTTCCCGATGCTCGTTAACCAGTCTATATCGAGCGCGTGATTTGCAAATACGACATAGGTCGCGTCGTCGTAGGACCATAATCCGAGGATGCCTTGAAATTTCGACTTCCAGAAGGGCATGTATAAACCCGACTGAAAGGAATTGAATCAGGTGCGTTCGAGGCGCACGAGGCGTGCAGAGCAGAGTTCAAACTGGCATCAGCCGAGCCGGCGGCACTCAAGCGGCGCTGGAAGCGAATCGGATTCGCGGACGACGGAGAATGGCATCTCCCCGCGTTCAAGGTCGCCTCGCGGGTGTGAGCGGCTCGCGAGGGGTATCGGGTATATTCAGCGGGTTCTTATCCTCACGGTATCCGTTCAATGGAATCAGGACGCAAGACAGTGGGCGTCGTCGCGCCCGCAGGTGTGCCCGATCCGCAAGGAATCGAGCGCGGCATCGCGCTCGTCGAAAGCTGGGGCTTCAAGGTCACGACGAGCGCACATCTCGGCAGCCGGTACCGCTATTTCGCCGGTACCGCCGAGGAGCGCGCGGACGATCTGCGGCGCGCCTTGATGGATCCGTCAATCGATATCGTCTGGCTCGCGCGAGGGGGATTCGGTTGCGCGCATCTGCTCGAGCACCTGCCCGACGAGATTGCGACGCCGAAGACGATCGTCGGTTTTTCCGACGCGACGTCGCTATTCTGCGCGCTTGCAGACCGGCCCGGCGTGCGCTTGTTGCATGGTCCGACATTCCACAGCCTGGCGACCAAGGTCGACGACGCGACGCGTGCAGACATGCGCGCCGTGTTGACCGGTGGCAAACGCGCCCCGATGAGCCTGCGGCATTTGTCCGGCGCCCCTGGTGCGGTGCGGGGACGTCTGTGCGGCGGCAACGTGACGGTGCTCGCGAGCGTCGCGGGTACACGCTGGTCGCTTCGATCACGCGACGCGATCGTACTGCTGGAGGACGTGACGGAATTCGGCTACCGGCTCGACCGCAGCCTGACGCAACTGCGTCTGAGCGGCGCGTTCGACGGGGCCCGCGCGTTCGTGCTCGGGCAATTCACGCGTTGCCCGATCCCGGACGGCGCGGATTTCACGCTCGAGCAGATGCTTGTCGACGTGCTGGGCGGCTTCGGCCTGCCGATCTACTCGGGTCTGCCGATCGGACATGAACACCGCAACATCACTTGGCAGTACGGCAACCAGGCCGCCATCGAGAACAGCTCGATCCGGTTCGTCGCGTAGCGTCGAATCTAGAAGGACGGGAACGCGTATTCAAAGCTGGCTGTCCCGGACACAGGCACAAGGGTTCTCGCTTCGATCTGCTGCATCTTCGTGTCAGCAGACTTCGACAGCCAGTTGACCACCGACGTCACGAACGCCAGCCCGGCCGCGCCAGCAGCCCGGTATCGGGCGACCAGCCGTTCAATATGCCGTCGACTGATCCCAAGCCGCTCCGCGGCTCGCCAAGGCATCAGACGCTGCTCGATCACGGCTTCCACGACCTTCAGACGATCCAGTTCCCGCATGCTCATGGTGATCAGTCCAGGTTGGCCCACGATGCGCTCCGGCAGTTCGAACCGCCGCCAGCATGCGCCGAAACCCTCGAACTACGACATTTCAACTTTGCCCAGATGCGACATTACTACTTTGCTCCTACATCCA
>STHD01026381.1:0-13216 GCA_016170015.1 Anopheles longipalpis | reverse complement strand
GTGGGTGAGTTATTAAACTGCAAAGCGAAGCGACACCCGCAAAGGAGCACCGCACTGCGACCGATGGAAGAATTTCTTGCCAGAAAGAGAGAACGAAGGCAAAACGATGAAAAGGAAAGAAAAAAAACTATCATGCAGCAATACATCTCATCACGAAAGTGGAGGAAAAATAAAAGCTCCAACCCAACGGTCCAACACTTCCCCCGCCTGTTTGTCACCGACCGGTGAACGATCATCATCGCTGTTTGCGGCGGCTCTCATGCGCCTTCGATCGTCGCTCCTGGATGGCTCCGTTTGGCGAGTACTGTAATATTAAAAGCTATAACTTTTTTTATCATAAATTATAATTGTGACAATAAACGGAGAATTACACCTTCACAGGCTACCCCGGCCGACTGGGCACGCTGGTGATGATGTACGAACTTCTTCGTGCCTTGCAACCTTCATTTTGCCGGGCCGTGGCGGGACCAAAAAAAAACACTCGCCAAGAGAAACACACCGTATCCAATTCGATCAGCAGGACGATGGTGGGTGCTGCCATGGTCTGTGATGTGTTAGCCCTGCACTTACCGCGCGCCAGAAGAAAAGCAAAGCAAAGCGCATGAAAGGATGGACGGGTTATGTTGCAGGAGATGGCAGAAGAAAAAAACGCCTTGCATTGCCGCCACCGTCAACCGAAATGACAACCGACCGTGCACAATTGTGCAACACTAATCACTTATTCCGTGGAGACCGACCGATCGTCGTCTGTCGTTCGATGAAGTCCTCACCACCAACGCCGTTTGGTGTCTCGGGTCTCTCAGTGTGTGTGTGTGTCTGTGTTTTTTTTTCTTTTCTTTTCTTTACGCTATGGCATCCAAGTCTAGCAAACAGGCATCATCACTAGCTGGTAAAGTGTTACCGTTTTTTTTTTGCCCGATCGATTGATGGTGAAGCACAGTTCCATCGCGCATCATCATCATCATTCAGCCAGCGCTTAGCGGAATGGTCACGATGAGGCTGTTGGCAAATTTTCTAAAGAATTTGCCTCTAGGGAGAATAGAGCCACCGTAGCTAAAGTGAAACCCGCAACGGACGAAGTCAGAAAACCCATAGTCAGTCGCCAGCGAACTGGGAAAGCAGAAAAGTAATCCATCTGTGCAACCCGTTCCTCCGGCAAAACCATTCCTAAACATAATAACTTCGGCTGTCTACCGTGAATAGTTGCGCCTGCGCACTGATTGAATTAATTGATTATGAATAAACATCATGCGGAGATAAACGATCGGTGCGTTTGAGAATTGATGTTTATCGTGGGGACGATAGGGACGCTCGGAGGGAACGCATCCTGGCCGGGGTATATCGATCGGTAAGCGTGGTGGTAGATGCGATTTCAGCACCGCACTAAACCGGCAAGCCGATGAACGGTAGTGAGTTTATCATCATATCCCTCCCGTACCACCCGGTACCGATGGACATGTTTTAGATATTTTATGCTACAGGATTGCTCGTCGATCAGCTCGTCTAGGCTTAAAGGAAGCGACCACGGGTGTTAACCTGATTGTCTGGCAAGCGCAACGATAATGTGAGCGAACGGAAATTGTAAACCGTTCCGCGTTGAAGGGAAAAACATAACTTCCCCTGATAAGGGATGGGATGGGAAAGCAAAAGAGAAAATGAATACCGAGTACCATCAGATGGTCTGACACTTTCTGTATAATTTATTTTCATATATTATACAGGGCATGCTAAAGATGGCCAGAAAGTGCTGCCGTGCATGCTGATCGCGAGTGACATCAAATAATATGAATTAGTGAGCAGATTTACATACACTTAGAAACAATGTTGTGCAACCGTACCATTAAATCATTCGTTTTTATGTGAAATCATGATTGAACGAAATTTTGAACGAGTTTTCTTTTTTATAATATTGGCTATAAAAAGTTTTCAACAATGCAACCCGTTTTTATCATGTTTTTTTTTATTTAGAGTTTAATTAAATACAATTTCAATAACGGTACAAATTATTCAAGTTTGTATACGCATTACAAAAAACAGGATTTCTACAGTTAAATAGAATATTAAATGTGAAAATTATAAATTAAAATGAGTTGATTTTGGGAAAACGATGCTATCACTTAACTCTATAGACGTCTTAAGTGATGTGTATTGACAACATGAGAGAATAAAATGAATATTTTTCCTTATATCATTCGTACATGCAACTGTACATAATTTATATATTTCTATGTATTTCTTCAAACTGGTTACCATATTATGCTTCCAGCAAAGAGTTTTCAAACATGTTTTACTACCAGGCGACTCCATCACAGAAAGTATGCTACAAGAAAATTAAAGACAAATACATATATTGTCTAACAATCTTTCAATTGATTTTTTTTCCTTTTCCGAGATGTAAGATGTAATATTTTGCAAATCATTCATCTATAGTCACTTTAATAATTAAAGTGCAATGTTTTTGTCAGACTTAATTGCTCCAAAATTATTAGAAATGTCTGACTAAGTCTGATTTTGCAAAAAAATAAATATTATTTTAACTTTAGCAAGAATCATTTTAAATAATTTAATAAAACATCCTTACTATGTTTTAACTTCAAGCAAACTGTAAAACAGTGTAAATCAGCATTTAAATAAAAAATTTACCTTTTAAACTTTGTGATGCATTTATGACCGTTTTTTTTCTTATATTTTATCTATTCTGCAAAAATAATAAAAAAAACCATTATGTTGATTTTTCTGCGAATTCTAGTGGCATAACACACTGTAGGTAATATATTGATAACAATTGACTATGATACAACACAGTAAAGCCTAATTTGAAGTATGCCAGCCATTATCTTTCACATTAACAAGCATTAACATCAAAAATATGGGAAAAAAAGTTTTTTGATGGTGTTTTTTTTTCTTTGCTATTATTATCTCTAATGTTTAAGAACGCTTAATCATCAACTATCTTAAACTGGATATGAAATAAAAAAAAGTTTTTTATCCTTTATTACCCAGTTGACCCATAGTCATTCATTCAATGCATCGGAATACGGAATCACGGGAGATGAGTTCATTCTATCACTTCTGGTTCGCCGTTTAAGTTTCCTACCATCAACGAAACATTTTCGTATACTATGAAACGGATAATAAAAAAAAAGCTTGATTTGAATGAAACATATGAAAATGCAGTTTATCTCAATTGTGAAAAAAAATGAAAAGAAAAATGTTGTTCCAATATATTTTTGAATGTATCTGTTATCTAAAAAATTCATCCTTGTTTCAGCATGTTGCATTCCTCATGGCGCTGTTCAACAGGTCTGTAGATGTTTGATCTTTTAATGTATAAAATTTTGCTTTTATATTCGTAGTGAATATTTCATACTCTAATGCTTTTTTTCTATATCACATGAGGCATAGTTGACATTAAAAAAATACAAAACTCTACAAATTACATAGAGACGGCAACGGCACATCGTCATTTAAATTGTTTGGTCATTATATCTTCTTAGCTGGATTTTTTACATGAATTTTAATAACTTAAGTAATTACATGACACATTACATACCATGTTTTTTAGCTTAATTTGTTATTTTTTAAAATCAATTTTAGTTATCATGAAAGTATGATAAAAATTCTTAAAATAAACCATAACCGGCATGTAGAATAAATAACTTTGTTTTTTGAAAATAAAATGACAGTTTTGAAAAGGATGTCGAGTAACCCTACATCCGTGAGGTTTGTTGATTCGCTGAATGAACGCAGCGATTCATGCATTCATTTGGTCTCAATCCGTCGATGCGTAAGGAGGTGTTTGCGCGAGCTCTTGCCTTGGAGTTGTTCAAGTTGCGTAGAGAAAAATCTTACGGTGAGAATCCGGAACGTGTTGTGAGTTGTTCGTGTGTTGCTTTTGCAAATAGTTTATTGTGTTAGAAATTCTGAAGCGGCTGCTAAGAATAACTTCAGCTCTAGTGATAAACAGTTATGATTTGTTCAATATCAAACGTTTCCATACGAGTGAATTTTTTCAAATAGAAACTCCTTCACAACCTGTGATCCTGTTCGTAGGAGATTATGTTTGCAACAATTTTGTGATTAAAACTGTGATCGCAAGAGAGTAACCTAATTCATACACGCATTACAACAAATCCTTTAAGTAAAGTCGTTCGTGTAATCAGTTACAAGTATCTGTATCCAGTAGTGAGTGCAGTGTTTTTTATTGAACTTTGGTGTATTGAGTGAAATTTTTATTATAATTCAGTAGAGCTATTTGTCTTTCCTTCGATTTGTGGGAAGACAGTCAAAATTTTAATTACCTAGTAAATTTTCATATAATTTGAGGAACTTTAACTTCCGATCCGATTACATCTAGATTTTTTAATTTAAAAACAAACTTTTTTTTTATTTACATAAATAATTATCCAAATAACGGTTCTATCTTTTAGGTTTTTTCGCGATAACAATCATCTTCCTTTTACTCTTCTTCATTTGTTATTAAATTCTTAAATTTTTCGAGCATACTCTTCGATATTTTATTTAAATTGTTGTTTTTTTTATTTCTGGTAAATGTAATAAGTGTAGAGTGAAAATTTTATAACAATTAATTCAAACATTTGCTGAATTTTTTAAGTTAAATAAGTCAATCATTAAAATTTTTGTTAAATATCATCCGATCAGAGACTCCACGTTAGCTACAAGCAAGCATGTGTGAGAAATCCCGTACAAGACGCGTCCATCATCTTTGATCTGCGTGGTAGCTGTTGTCAACGCTGTCGTTGCTTTCATCACACTTGTTATCTTATTAATACATCGTGTGCATCTTGGTGCAACAAGAGATTCAATTTCCTCGGGATAAATTGTGAAAGTTATCAAGTTCATTGCAACTAACTGTGTATCGGAGGGTGAATTAATTGTTGTTCATATGTTTCCAATACGTGGACAGCCAGCTTTTGAAAACGCGTGTAAAAAATTCGTATCATATTTCATGTATCTTTTCGTAGATAAAATTAATCATATTAAATGTGAGTGAATCTTATGGTGAGAATTAAAAAATAATAATTCGTACGGCTTCAACATTACAGATCATTAAACATTGTGAACAACAAGAAACGGAATTCTTGGCTACAAATTAATACACAGCTTTCGAGCTCACCAACAATTGTTGTGATTGATCGTTGTGATAGTGAGTTCCGATAAATAACCAAAGTGCAGGGTACAGCAATGGAGTGTTTTTAGTGTTGTAAAATAAAGTGCAAGTTTTTTGAAGCTGTTCTCTCGTTAAGTAGGAAGCCGATTATATTTACCCATAAGTTTGTTTCCGTATCCGGTGTAGTACCTGAAACATTATCGAAACTGAATTGCGGTAACAAGCTGTCATAATTGAACATTGTGTCATGTAAGTGATTAATGTTAAAAAAATCGTTAACTATTGTAAGCTTAAAATTAAAAACGATTAAATTTTGTTTTACAATTATTTGAACTTTTAATAAAGTTCAAAATCATTAATCGAAAAGAGTTCAACTTTACCAATAGTCTTTAAAAATGCCACTCCTGTGCTATGCCAGTTCTTCTCTTTCTTTCCACGGATGGAGGTCTTAACCTGCGCCAAGCAAATAACCTGGTAGCTTCCCTGGCCATAACCGCTACTTCATTAACAATCTATTTGGTGATCTAAGACTGTGCTCTCTTAGCACCAAGCTACCCATGTAAATTCGTTACACACCACTTTTATACCACCGTTCATCCGACGGTTTTTTGTTTGCTGCTGATCTGTGCTCAATTCCAGGGCAATGAGACGATATTTCGTACCATCGTGGATCTGCCCGCTGACTGCCAGCAGCAGTAGTATTCGCGTTTTTGGGGAAGGGAATTCAACACCGACCGGCCTACCCATGCCATGGTACAATACCGTAGCAACATCGATAGTTAGCAAGTGCACAAGAAGAACAACGATGACTAATCGCCGTCATGACGTGCATGGCGGTAAAGAATCGGTTTCAAAACAAACCGTAAATAATGTCCATTGAATACGGTGGAAATAATGGTTGAAAAACGTCGGCACCAGGTCGGATCGTGGCGCTCACTCCTAGCTTTTTCTTGCCTTTCCGTTGCACAAACGATGTGTTTTGTTCACCGTTGTTTTGTATTTATCGATGACGAAACGGTCACCGTCAAAGGCGATTCTACTGGCAAATGTTTCACCTGGCGCGCTATTTCTCGTAACCCGTAGTCGTGGATATGTCAATTTGTAGCGAATAATTCAATTGAAAGACATCTGAGGCTGTTAAACAATATTTTTGCAAAACCTGTGCTTTCCATGAAAAAAAAGTGATGTATATTAATATACGCTGACACGCACTAAAATTGATGAAGGTTTTAACGACATCTATCAGAAAGACTTCAACAGCCGAACAAGACAGAAGCGTGACATAAAATTCGTACGCCAACCGAGAGGCGATACATAAAACGAGCTCAAACAGATAAAAACGCTATCGTACAAACTGACCAGCTACATAAATCACGAACTTTGCGATTAGATGTAGCAGAGTGGAGCGTTTTACCAGAACGGCAACAGCAACAACAACAAAAAAACACAAACAAATTATCGTTTGGAACGGGGTGCACGATTAATGATGAATAAATTATAATCACAGCACTCAAGATACATGCGGCCAGATACAGCAGATACAGCTGGGAATGGTTTATTTTATGCGTTAAGCTTATCGCCTGCTTCAACAGCAAGCGAAGTAATCTTCCTACAAATTCATATATCAGATAGTCGCCCGTGATGGACAGTTTACTATCAATCAAAACCTAAATTCTACCACCACACTTCTAGGGCGGAGGCTTATCGAAAAGGGTTTTGAGTTCTTCCGGCGCATCGTAACGCGAACAAACGATGCAAAAACGGAACCCACTCCATCAATGTCCTTGAGTGCTGGATGCGGGAGGATGCAGTTTTTTTTTTGTTTCCTTCTCTCTTTTGCCGCGGACTCTCAGCATCAGCCTTGTGGTGAGGTTTCGCAACTGCAGCCTGTAGTTGGTTTTACCTACTTGCAATGACTGCAATGTTTATGCCAGTCTAGCCGTTCGACAACGCGCTCGACTTGATCGCAGCAGTGAATGAACGATGGGACAGCTCCATGAAGACAGCATATCCGCACCGGAGCGATCGGACATATCGGCAACTGCCGATCTTGGCAAAGCTGGCTAAACGAAGCTTGTTTCGATCTGCGTTCGCTAAGATCGATGTAGTTTATTTCTTCTGGTTTGCTACCTTTTTTCCTCTCAATTTTCCTCTCCTTTTTCAATAGTTGTACCAATCTACCGAAGTTTGTTTGCATGTGTTTTGTGTGTAGTTTCGTTTGGTTGAACTATCGTGATCAGATATTTAGTAGCAACGAGATATCGGTGCACGAGAAGCGCACCAATCAATTTTCCACTATCAAGCTGGAGACACACACATCATATACGAATAGTAGTGATACGAAAATCCACGATCCTGAAATGTATAATCTGTCGCGGGATCGCAAATGTGGTACACTAACTAGTAGATCGAGTGATAAATGTAGCACTTCAATAGTGTCGAAGCGTTGCTTACGGTTCAACTATTGGAACAGTATGAGATGAACGATGAAACGAATATTGAATGCAGATGGTATCGAATTGAGTGCATTAAATTACCTCTTCTTCATGGTTCTGACCGGGCAATTAACGTTTCCCATGGGTTTTCCAATAAACCGTGAAAATGTTGGATGTTTTCTAATGATCTGCCTGAACACATGTGTTGTTTCACATGACTGAGCAATGAATAGATGTGTGTTGATTTACCAAAATATTGAAGAAGTTTGTTATCAAAAACGAACGATCGCGATCCAAAAAAAAATCCTTTAGGGCCCGTTGTTTGATTGAACGCTAATTGCGATCGAGAGAAGCAATATCTAGAACAATTCGGCAACTGTTTGCTGTGGTTATGGGATTCCCAAGAGAGGGGTATCATCGCTGATGCGGTAAACCAGCAGTACAATGTTTCATCATTTACATTTTCTAACACCGGCATACATCTGCCATTCGACAGATGGTATTCAAATGGCGATAATGTAAAGAATAAAGGAAATTCTTTACACACTTGTAAATTATCTAGATCCTCTTGTAGTTTCCCCTCATCCCCTCCTCCCCTTTATTTTACTTCTTCTTCTGTCGGTTTCATCTTTTGATTGCCTGTTGCCCGACATTGTCGTTTTCCGCCAAAAAGAAACCCGGGGCAGCAAACGGCGACGAACCGACCAGCTCATACTACACTTCCCACTTCCCGTACAGTGATCAATCAATAAATTATTTCACTGCGGCTTTAGTTTTTCCCACCGTTTTCGAACCCGAACGAGCAGCCGCATGTATACATGGTGTGTGAGAGCCAAAGGTCTGCTAATGAATGGTGTTTGCGGTAAGCGCACAAGAAGGAAATGGAGGATTTAGGAGCGTTGGTAATGAATTCTAATGCTCCCGCACGATGTCGAGTATTTTCCCTTCTCGGGTGAATCGAACAGGTGGGAAGCAAGGCAACACGGAGGCTAAAAGGGTAAAACAGCATTACGAAGGATCCTGCGCTCTGTCATCGAAAGCAAAACGGATTTTGCTTCCACGAGTACGATCGGTGGCGTTTTAAAACGTGCCCACGTGGTAAGGTGAACCATATCATCCAATTGAATCTCGGTACTTTTGTTGAGAAAGTTACGGTAACGATTACATAAATGTACTCCCGGTAGAATATGGATCGGCGCTGGTTGGAGTTAATAGTGGCATAAAATAGTCACACAGCGCTCTTACAGCACGTAAACAAACTTTCGAACAGAGTGTGACCAGTTATGGAATGGTATGTCAAACTATCATCCTATTCCTTGGGTATGTTCGAAACAATCACATTGAATTGAATTGCTACATCTTTCGTGAATATTATCTGATCATGTTATTCACTCGCACTAACCTACAAAATCATGGGAAAGGGTTTTGGCTAAGGGAAGGAATGTTCTTTCCCGCAGCATAATGACCTTTTGCTAAAAATGACTTACGAGAGTCAAGTATGCCTTTTGCTGCCTAAAGTTTGTGTGACAGATGACACCATCGTGTGCGGCTGTGATCTATTTCAAAGCCTTCAAACTTCATCTTCCATAAAAGATAGTACAAAATGAGGAATGAAAATGTAACCTCTGGTAGAAGATAAAATATACTAAAACTTTGTAAGCTGCCCTACAACAAAGACACGAAACTTCATCCCCAAAAAAGCAAAACTCACACAACGCTAAATTCTGGTATCGAAATTATATATCGAGCAAAAGGTGACCGTGCCGGAAGCTGCGAAGATGTGAATGAACGAGAATGAGAATGAAATAGTAAAACAACCAAAGCAAAAACAACAACAACAACAATTCTGCTTAGAGATGTTAAGCAGAAGAAGTAATGAAAAATAAATAAAAAAAAAATCGCTTCCCATCTCTAAATTTCGTTGCGATTGGTGTTGTTTCGCGTAAGCGGGATAGCGCTATGCAGCTTATGAATGATAGTTTGCGAACGGTTTTTTGGCGACCTAAGGGAGCTGCGAGACTGTCTTAACCGTGCTCTGTGTAGCTTAAGATGGGCTACCAGTTTCCATACTGTTTCACAGCTTCCCATCTCGAATATGTACTGAACCCTGGACGTTAATATGGAAACTTATTATGTGTTTCGGATTGTTTTGTTATTCTCTGATAGTTCTTTACGTAGGGATTGAATTGAATTTATTTAATTTTTCCTCCTATATATAGAGCATCTTTAGAAGTCTCTGTTCTATGCATTTCATGAATTTTATTTTTTTCGTTCTCCATCGGTCTCCCGGCCGGAGCAATTCTTCTAGTGTGCATTGCTAAGGTCGCACATCAATCCGTACAACCAACACCCAGGGTATGGGTTTTTGGTAAAGCATTTTTTCTTCCTTCGTCTGCATGTAAAGCCTCCGGGCACCTTTTGGGGACGCGCTTGCTTCGGCATCATAACCTGTGCAAACCCATGTGTCCGCATGTGGCGCTGTTTTACGCAATCTTTCATCAGCTGTTCAGCGTGAGTTCATCGGTTCCTCAACCGTTTCCCTATTTCTTCCTTCTTTTTTTTTTACTCAATCACCCGTACTTTTTCTCCATGTGTGTGTGTGAGTGGATGTATGTTTTTTTTGGTTTAATTTTTACTAAGTTTTGCTCCTTTTTCTCACCGTGAACGCCGCTTACCGTTCCAATAAGATATGCGTCCGATGATGGTGGGGATGTGAATTTCTCCCTTTTTTCCCCGCGTATCAAAACCCATCCACATCCCTTCTCCGGCAACGGTGCAAAAGCCTAGGCACAGGAAGTTTGCCGCTGCGACACGCAAAAGGCAAAAGGCCATGGTAAGGGGTAGCAAGGCAGCTGCTGAACTATAATTACAAATAAATTGTGCTTCTTTGTTCTTCGGCTCATCATCGATAGTCGCGACGGTTGTCGCGTACTCTCGGGGGCCCACCGAACTCTGATGGGTTATGATCATGTAGGTGAGGCTGCCCGGTCTGCCAATGGCCGCGTGAGTGCGTATGCACTGCTGCTGCTACTGCTGGTGCTGCTGCTGGACGATCATTCGAGCAAATTATTCCTTTCCTATAGTACCGCCGATTGGCGGTTGTTGGTTAGCAGTGGCCGTCAATGTGTATGGTTCTTATTTGTTGCTGTTGTTTTTTTTTGTTTCATACCATACTTTTTTCGCATGAGTTTCGTGTTTTGTGCTCCCGTGCTCATCTTACATAAATGACCAACTGTGCCTGCAATACCCCCGGTGCACCTCTGCTATTAAGTATGGGCGCTTTTTAATATATTTAAATTCATCCGTTGACTTATTTATAGACAGCGTATTGAGGTACCATCTGCACCTTCCCTTCCTTGTGCTGCCCCTGCTGCCCTCTCGTCGTAAAAAAGATGAATTTTTTTTTGATGCTTACTTACCCACCTTTTAAATAGGCACTCAACCAGGATGACGACCGATCGTCACGATACATTGTTGCGCAATGGCTGGTGTGGACGGTGGACAGACCAGGACACTGTACATTGAACGAGCAGCTTCCACCGTACGATCGCGGGGAACAGTGCAACTGAACTCTTTTAGCAAGCGTATTAGTGTGGCAAATTTACGGACACCTTGAACACAGTACTGGAAACATTTTTTTCTTCTTCTTTGCCAACAAATGTCATGTCAATGGTGTATTTGAAGTTTAATGTAATAGCTTCATGGAATTTGTCATTAGCCAGTAGCGTTGTTAACAATAACTGAGCTTATGTCATTACGCATTATACAAAGCAACTAAGAATGCAGCTTTAAGTCAGTTTAAGGGGTACGACAGGCTTTTTGCTACCGGAAAATTGTTTCAGAGCTTTTCCTGTTTTCGCAAGTGTGAGTTCGTTGACAAATTTATTTGTTTTGGTACCGATATCAGTGTTTATGCTCAATTTTGAGAAATTACTTGTAAAATTGTAATTTAATTTTGTTTTCGACATCGACTCAGATATCTCTAATTTTGAAGAGATCAGGTTTTTGCAAAAGCACTGTTGGAAGAAATAGAAAATTTTAAATTATTTCTACTTTAATTTTTCATATGGACGCTGAATAACTGGTTCTTAACTAGTACAATGTTAACGGTTGTGTAACTTTATAATTAATTTTTTTTATTTCAATAAGAACGGCCAGGCCGTATGACTATAATTTAATTGATAACTATTTTTAAATAATTAATCGTCTTTCGAAATGAAAGGAATTTTACATGGGGCGTTTTATTCATGATTTTGTATGATTTTTTAATTTTGAACAGGGGTGATAAATAATTAATTTTTTTATCTCATTAATTTGTTTCAACTGTTTATCTCATAATTTTTTTGCCATGTAATTTAATTTAGAAATTTTATAATGTTGTTATTAAATTGAGTTATTAACCTATTTTTTCACATTGTAAATTTAGAAACATTCGTGATGTTTGTTCATGATATTTTTTCGTTTAATATTTTTTTTAGTAAGCAAAGGATATTTTTTCCTGTTTCGATTCTTTTCATTTGCAATAAAAATTTGCCTCAGACATTTATTGCATTCAAGTGTTGTCAGGAGTTTGTAAAATTGTTTTGCAAAAGTTTTTTTTTTCTTTAAACTTTAATGATTTGTATGTAATTAAAATGATGAATAATGAATAACAATGATAATAAATATAATATTGGACCCAAATTGAACAAAATATGAAAAAATGTTTCAATAGTAATATTATTAAAGTATTATAATACTATTGTTAGAGTATTAGACAATAAAAAACCTCTTTTCCTGACAGTATAACATCAAATTAAAACACAGAAAAGACCTTTCCTTTTTTATGTTTTCTTTTAATAAATTGTCGTTACATTTGTATTGAAATTTTAACAAGAGTTGATTGCTGTGTCGGTTCATTAACTGCGAGGCACAGGATACGAAAATGCTTCGAATTGTTGTGACGAATGGTAACAACAACAACACAACAACAGCAAAAAACGCCCGCCATAGTATGCTGTTTGCACTCAACACTTCATCCGCGAAGGGACTTGGGCCGAAATGGTTGAATTTATTTGATTGCTTTTATGTTACCCGTTGTCACATTATTCATACGATGATTAGAGTGTCGCCAAATGTTTGATTTAGCATCAACGGCACACAATAAAATAAGCTTTCCGCAACAACAACAAAAAAAAACCCAAAGAGAAGGTGAAGGGAAGCGTTGGTACGATGATGTCTTTAGCTCGGGTATTTCGTGCGCCCGTACTCAAAATCCAAAAGGGTATTAACAAAAAAAAAACCCGCGTACAACCCACCGAAAACTGACGCGATGCACCGTTTTCCACATATGGGAGTGAGAGAAATGGACTGCAACAACGCGTGCGCGGTGCAAAGAGGAAGTGAACAGGAAGGTGGGTGTACGGGGAAGGCAGGGAACCTGTGCGGCCTCAATACGGAATCACGCCTGGGACACTCACATAATCACATCACGCGGCAGCTAAAACAGAAGAAAAATTCAACAACCGAACATGAAAAAAACCAAAAAAAAAAAAAGATAAAACATACAGAGAACTACGGTTAACAGAACGCAACGAAAAGGAGAATGTCCGGTCAAAAATGACGAAATTGACCAAAAACGTAATCGCGAAACATAAAAAGTATACACACG
>STHD01026380.1:0-13216 GCA_016170015.1 Anopheles longipalpis | reverse complement strand
GTATTTCCCAAGCAACAGGGCACACTCAGGCGAACAAATGCGAAACCATCGCCAAAAAGGCCGTTCAGTAAAGTCCTTGTAATGAGTGATATTTAAGGCGGCAAAATTAATGACCTCTCACGCCACATCTCGATTGGCGAACGATGGGATCTGTTAGTTGTTTGTGCCGTGGTTTATTGGGGGGATGGTGTTGCTTGAATTGGTTCGACGTGGTCGGGGTAAATTAAATCCGAGCTTTCAGAGAATGTTTTTTATGCGCCATTGTGAACTATGACTATTGGATAGAAATTCATGGAAAGTCATTACTCTTTTGTTACGCAGCTCGCACATGGAGTGATACTATCGAAGGACATTATTGTTTCGTTAAATCCTGTAGTGTGCAATGAAAAATAGTGTCTTTTGTAAGTACATTGGTGGGTAATTTTTGTATTATGAACTGAAGAGCATATCAAATCTCACTAATCATTAATGTAGAACGACGTTTATCAAAACCCATTAAGACTCTACCGTTTAAGCGAACAATACGGATAAAAGGTGCAGTTGCTTTTTCGTTACAAGAAATTGTCAGATGAGTTTAAATTTCAATGTTAAAATTAAAAGATAAATTTTTAATGTAGTACAAGCTCTCTCGACAAACTCACTGAAAGCTTTGAAAATGTGTGAATTAAGAAAGATTTTAACAGAATCAATATCAACTTGCAAATGTTCCAAAAAGAGCGAAGAATTCCAGAACATCCTCCATGTATTTGAGTTTAACTTGAACAGAATCTAGAAGCGTTAAAAAAATCCTTGATTTGCAAAGAAATATGACATTTTTTATGTGAATTTGAGAAAATTGTATTTTTTAAAAGAGAAACCTTTTCTGGCGAGGGAAGTATTCTATTGGATTCTAGTAATAAATAAAAATATATTAAAACCACTTTGTCTTTATATTGTACCGTAAATTCCTTTTTCACGCCCTACAAAATCGTTTACCACGCTTCTGCATAACTATCTTCGGCTTTTTTTTTGCTGCTATAACCAGCTGAACGGTTCATCAGCAGACGAATAAAAGTTGATTAAGTGTAATTGAAATTATGCTTCTCTTGCCAGATTTTAGTACGCGTTGCTTGTTCTCAGACGTTTTTATTTTCTTGTTTTTTTGTTGTTGTTGCAGTTTGTTATATGATTGTCACTCTGCAATTGGCCCCGAAGCGCACTCATCCGTACAGGAACAGCATTTCGGAACAGATGCATTTCGTTTCGTTTCGTTGAATTTCCCCGACCCAGCTCACTGTAAGATATAACACCAAGCAAATTGTCGTCCAGGAGTACAGTACGAGCTTGCTGTTCTACTTACAGCCAGCCGGATACGGGGGGGCAGTTGTTTCCAGCTCTGTTGCCGTTACACATCACTACTTTTGCAGCTGGTTCTACACTGGAGGCACTTTCATCGCACGAAACGAATCACTTGCACTTGGAGACGTGATAGGGGTTGGGTTCCGTTTGCTTGAAGAATGCAATTTTGTGGTATGACCTCGGCACCGTTCACCATTCTCTCGTAGCTATATAACACTTTTATACGATTGCATCATTAAAGGATAGAAAAAGAAAAACGAAGAACTATTTTCATTCAAGTGTTTTGTTTCGACAAAATTAATCCCTCCATGAAAGTGGTACAGCAAAATGCAAAGTGGGAAGGAAACGAAACACAAGCGACTAAACACTAGTACGGATATCAGAATGTGGCATTACCTTACATCCATCTCCACTACGTGTCAATGATTTGCATTTGGAAAGAGACCAAAACCACCCGAGCGGTTGTCGTGTCGCCATCAAAACTCCCCATTGCATCCCGGAGGCAATAAAATGAGCAAAACTTTTCCCCGGATGATCTCGTTCACATGCCCACATAACCAAAAAAGGAAGAAAAAAAGTTACCACCGGTCATCAATCCGTTCATACTTTTCTCCATCAGTTCCGTAACAAAAACGCCGTAAGGATGAAACTTTGTCACCGAGGTTTACAGGACTCAATGCTTCCTCAAACAAGCTACCGTACGGTACAGATTTTGATCCCATATGCGGTTTTCCAGCATAGACCAGCAGGTAGTGAGAATGAGAATTTGATGAACTGTGTGCGTTGAGGCAGAAACTTTAGCCATTGGAAAGATGTGACGCACCGGGGACCTCTTTAAGCTTAACTTTCGCATATGCAAACTAAGGGAAAGGGAGATAGTCGGGACAAAGAGAGAGAGACAGAAGCAGAAGAGGTCAAAATGGACTATTAAGAAACAAAAATCCCAAAAAAGTTTCCCTTTTTCGGGTTCGACGACCATCAGGAGTATCGTTGGAAGGTGGCTTTTCGTACAGAAAACAAGAACTCATTATGGTTGGGACTTGCAATTTGAGTAGAATAATTGTAGCAGGAGCATTTCCTCGTTTTGGGAATAGAAAATGAAATTTTTGAAACTGAAATAAAATCAAACCGATGCCCTATGTCAACAAACTTTATGCGAAATGGGGGAAATTGTATAATTGTGTGTTAAATAGCACTGTTTACCCAAAAGCGTTCCCTCTGACACCAGTTCATATGTTCAGTAGATTTATTTACATCCCAAAATCATCGCTCCCGGTTTGGTGTGTTTGGTACGCCGAATGCTTATCCGCCCCAGTCATAAATTCATCCAATAAATCAAACAGTTAACCGCGGAAGTATCGTTAAACCTCCATCCCTTGAGCTATGTCTTTCGCGACGGACGTTGCTTTGGATGTCCCGTTGGGGGACAGACAAAGTACATAACAATCCGCTGGTAATAGTTGCCGGAGAAACTATGAGCAGCTGCTAACTTTCGTAAGTCGATCATTTCGGAAGTGATGGGCGGTCGTTGAACTTGCTATTATTCAGCAATAGGTTTTATTCCCAGTCTCTCTCCCACTTTACGATGGTGCATGATTTATGATCTGCAACCACCGTGCAACCGATTGGACATGTCCTACGATCCATAGTACGCATATTCACCCGGGAATGGTGCGGTTAAATTTAGGTTTTGTGGCACCAACCCGGAACGAGGAAGTCACCTCAAGGGTTTCTGCTAAATCTTGGTGAAGCGTCACCCATACTTGGATGGTGTTCGTGTCAATAATACAGAAAGGATAGGATGATCGGTTCCGATCTGGTTGGTGGGAACAGATTGTACAGGAAGCAATTCATGCGTTACCTTAACCAAAGACCACCGGAATGGTTAAAGGGATTTTCCTTGGAAAATTCTTCCACCTGCCGATTGTTCTTTGACCGCGATTCCTTTCCCAATACCACGGACTGTGTAAGAACATGAAGGAAGAATAGTAAAGTATGGGAAACTTCTGGCATCTCGGATTGTAACACACTATCAGGTTGCGGTATTATCGGTGCGACGGACGGAAACGAACAGAAGCGTTTGAAACCTGTGAACCGGTGTGACCCAGATACCAACCTGTGCCTGCTACATAATTTGAATACGAAATTTCAAAACCACTGAATGATTTGCCGTTTGGATTCCTTTAAAATATGCATACAATCGAAAGCCCTAAAACGCGGCTAGAATCGAGAGAATCGGACGGTGGGGAAAGATGTGTGATTTAAGGTTTTAAAGAAAAGCCACCATTTTCCCTTCCATTCAAGGGATAAAGGTAAGGAAGAGATTCAACTGTTTCTTGTCGTTACCGTTTCAGTTCCTTTGGAGGAACTCAAAAACTGTTGTGACATGTGCCGATCGACGGAAAATAATTTTCCGATAAATTGAATTAAGAAAAGCCTCCAAGGAACGGGGTTGGTACGCCTGGTTGATGGATTTTGATGAGTTGGTGAAGGTTAGTAAAATGTTTTCCAGCAGTATAGTGTGTTGTGTGGCTTTCGGACCGGAAAAGTTGTTTTTTTTTTTATTATTTAGCACACGATAGAACATTGGAGAATCGATTCGATTGCTAGCCAGTTCAAGAAGGTTTTCAATGGGACCATCAAATGGGTACTTAAGTTGTCTCATTAAATTTTCACAAAGTGTTTTGAGGTTTTGTGCCCTTCTCTTTTTCGCTGGGTATATTCCATCGAATCAAACCGAGCGCTACAGCGGACAAGTAGATTGTGAACGTGTATTACGACATCTGACAAATGGGGGTGAAGTTGTAGAGAGACACATAAAAGTGTAAAGTTGAGATAAGCTTAAAGGGTGAGCACAATTGTGGTACTTGGTGGTAATAAACGGAAGGAATTAATTAGTACAGAGATAATTATCATGAATTTGTACCATCTTCTCAATCAATCGATGACTTTAAATCGTTTACTAAAAGATTTTTCATTTTGTCATTAAAGTATTCAATTCATGAGTCGTTTTTCCAATTAATTATACATTTATTCACTGACAGCGGTATCTTACTTGCCTTCCAAAAATAACAACGCGAAACATCACTAACAAATTAATTTATCATGAGGAAATTAATTTATCGAGATAAACCAAAAACTTTCAAAAATACATGAATATAATTTTACCACTTAACTAACTCAAAATAAATTAAACAGTCAATATGACTAGATATGTTTGTAGTTTATATTTCCGAATACCATTGCTGTTCATTTTTTCCTTGTGTTTTTTCCCATCTGTTACATTTGCTTCCTTGTCTGAAATATTTATTAAAATAGTTTTCGTACAAACTAAAAAAAAAAATCAGAACATGAAAAAAAAAATAGTTCTGCGTAACATTTGGTAACATGTGTTTGAACTCTTGATTTTTTAAAGCGAAAGTGTAAAGCAACAACCGTGCAAACTTTCCAACAGCAAAAGGATTATATTTCTTACTCAGCAAGCTTGCAAACTTAAGTTTAAATAAACAGAAGAAACTTTTCAACCAACTTGGCCACAAATCATGGGCAGAAATGTTTCATATCGGTGCGCAATCAATTTCTAGTCACCGGAAACTTTCGCTGTTTAGATGGAAAGAAAAGCAAACAAAAAACAAAAAACAAACATGAAAATAAACTTTTACTCGCTGAAGATAGCAAAAGCGACGTTGTTGCTCTTGATGGATTGAGTTCAATATCGTCCGATAACGTTCCTGGTAAAAGAATTCACTAAAGGAAGGAAGCAAGAAAAAAATAGAACAAACCACATCGCTCCATTCCATCCTTCGCGTCAAAATCTTTTTCATGTCCGAAGAAAATTACTTTGGGGTTTTGATAACGTTAAACGGGCGGAATCTCGTTTAAGCTTACCGAAGCTCAAACCATTATGCTGGGTATGATGGTATCGTGGTATCGTTCCTAAACGCCCAGATGAAGTCATCTGATTCGGCAGTGATTGAACATTGTGTTTCTACCGCGTGCTAAAAGGGGTACAAGCTGGAATTAACTTGAGCGCACAGTGGAAAAACAAAAACACATCGCAAGTCTCTGGTGAAAGCTGTCTTCTTACCGTGCAAACAGAACCCAGGCACACATGGACACAGAGTAAAAACAACATCCGAAGGTGATGTCGGTATGTCATCGTTGGGAGCATTCCCTAGATTCATCAAATGATTGGGCTTAGGGGATGGTGTAACACAAGATACGGTACCTTTTAACGGTACCACGCATTCGTTTAAGATGGGTCAGCGTCACCGACAGAGGCCCGGGTGGGAAAAGGAAAATGCGGAAATGACCACCACCAGTAAGTTGATTAAATGGTGACTTCGTGGGCAGTATAGCAAACAAGCGGCGGACAAGAATCGATTTACTGCCACAAGATGGATCGTTTCGTTCAGCGCTCAATGGATGGACACCATGCTACGGGTGTATAGGTGTGCGCAAGACCTGATGAAAAAGACCTTGAACCAACATCTTACGCTGGCTTGCGTATCCCATGCAAGGAAGGTAAACGATACGCAACAGCTTCGCTGAAACTGAAGGTGCCGGAGTGGAGCAATGGGGAGTGGAAAACATGGGACAAGCCGGTAGACTAACAAATCTGGCCGAACGAAACCGGAAATTAACATCCTGAGGCTTTTGAAAGGCAGGCCAAAATGGTTCAGAAGGGAAATAATCACAGCGCAAACAGTGAGAAAGAAAAATCGTTGGCCAACGCGTAAAGAAAATATAGAACCCGTCATTATCCACTGATACGTCTTTTGCCACCCTGACCACAGTGCCTTTTTTGTTTGGAAGGGAATTTTTGGTTCATCCCTGGCACCAATTGTGCATTACTCGGGTGCGTCTGGACTCCGCAGGGAGCGTGTACGATCACATTTTTTTCCACCATCAATTTGCAATTTAATGGAAAAAGAAAGTGGGTTTTGTGGGTCGTGGTGTAGAGGGACAGGAAGACGAAAAATCAAATAATTTTCTCCCAAATATTGCACCATTCGTATCGTACGAAATAAGATCGTATCGGTGCTCCTGTTGCGCCATTGTTGTACATCCTGCACACGGTTGTTTTCTTACCCACTGCGTATATTTATGTGTTCGCGAAGTAAACAGAAAACGTGTCTAGAGTGTCTGAACAGGACAATGCAGCAGAAGGGGCAGTGGGTATGCGTATTATGCCATGTTCGTAGAACGTGAAGTGAATAGCTCGGAGACGCGTTCGGTGTATTGTTGCACAACGCCCTGCAACAAACATTTTCTTAGCAACAACAAAAAAAAATCAAGAAACATACACATTTGACCAACTAATGGGACCGCAGGGAGATGGTGGCAGAAGAAGCTTCAACACAATCTTTAATAATCGAAATATTTTTTTCTTCTTTGCTAACATCCATTCACCTTCTGGCGACCCGCCATGGACAATGGCAGTTTCGTGGAAGAGTCCACAAATAAATGGACACCGAATGACACGAAGTTTGGCGTGTGGGGCGTGTCGGCACAGAAAGGAATGTTTGTATGTTTGCATTGTTCGGCTCAATGCTTGTACGCGCTTTCGTCTTGCGTCCCAAACGCTACAGGTTAAAAGATTTTCGATTCCAAAAAGCAAATTCGTAGCTTTTTTCTTTTGTTCCTTTTTCTGAGAACGGAATGGGATAGGAATGTTTTGCGGGGTTTTTTTTTGCTTCTTATTGCTGCTCGTTGGCATACAAGAAGGATGCTACCAGTTTAGTTAGATGTTTCGCCTTCTACGGACGGGATGTTTCACTGCACCCTCTGCTTACGTTTGCGCTTTTTGAGGATTTTTACATTTACCTTTACTCCAGCTATTTGTGCCGATATCCGCCCCTCGTTCGCCCACGTTTACCACGGGAGTTAAAAATGTAAGCTAAAGATAAAAATGAAGAAATATGGTGCCCGCTGCCATGGGGAAAACTTAAATCATAAATTTCGCTTTGGAATGGAATTATTTGCATTTTCGGTGTGCTCTATTTTCTGTTGCCGGAATGTGCGTTTCAGTTTGTTCAAGTTTGTATGGATTGTTTTTTGTTGTTGTTTCGATTAGAGTAGATTGTTTTTAAGAGACTGTATTTCGTACAGTGGATTTGTTTCTTTAGAATGCAGTGCAAACTCGAATGGTGCGATAAGAGGATGAGTTGATTTTTTATTTTACGTTTTTATTTCATGTTACATTTTGTACAAGATACAGCCCTAGATGGTTGGAAAAAGACAAATATTCAAGCAAATATTTTTGTCAACAAGGTTTATTAACAGACAAATACGAAACGCCATTAACTAGATACAAAACGATAAATATTCTCAGTTCTAATATTTAACAGTTGCACTGAATTCTAAGTTGAACTTTATAGCTCACATTGATGGATTCATAGTCCAAGGAGTCAAGGGCGACCGTTTGGTGTAAGTGTTCCACTGGTTCCACGCGACAGGACCGGGTATCAAATCCCATCCGGGCCGTGTCCCTCCGTGTCAAGGACTGACTATCTGGCTATGTGGTAAAATATGTCCAGTAAGCCAGAAATGGCCGGCATGACCTTAAGGGTCGTTAAAGACAACAAGAGGGAGAGAGATGGTGATGTAGTCATTGCTAAAAAGGGTCTTAACCATGTGAAGTGATAAGTAGTGTAGAAAAAAATATCCTGCGACATTTGAACTGCATTTTTCTGTGCTGTTTTTGACATCTCATGTACTTTACAACAAAACATTCGTGAAAATGTCAATTAAAAAAATCTTAATCGTAGGTAAATGTCCGCCAACTGCCTCCATAAGTACAAGCAATGATTGTTCGATACGAAAGGGACGCTACTAAAGGTTTGAAATATTCACTTACAGCACAAATCCCTATCACCATTCACTACCATCACTGCCATTTTTGACCATTCCGACGCCTTTCCGTGCCTTTTTTGAAACGAAACGAACAACGTTCTGGTATGAGAAAAATTTCCCGTTACTTACTTTTCCCACTTTGGTGTATTTTGGTGTTATTTTATGTTTGCATATTATACCACTTCCTATCCCAGGGTTGTCCTACAATAAAGGAACACAATTTATGGTAGCAAAGAGGTGGTAGATTTTGCATTGCGTACAACCATTCTTTTCCCGATTGGCCAAACAATCCCAATAGGGGAAAAGAACGAAAAATTCACAGAAAAAACCACAATCAGACATGTGTGCCACGCGCTAGGTTTGTGCAAATGTGTGTTAACTTTAGTCAAACGATTGTACCACAAACAAACACATTATATAATGCCGGGGGGATTGTAGAGAAACAAAAATGAACAAAAAAACACCCACCCCATCGTTGGTTACGTTTAAATCGACAATTGACGTTGAACCAGGAAAAAAAGAAGAAGGAAAGAAAAAAACCAAAAACTGTTGAATTCACCATAAACACGCGCACGGTTCATTCCCATTCACGGTGTATCGCGTTGGTATTGTGTCGCTTTAACACGCGGCGCCAAATAAATGTGGCATGTAGCGAGCATAAATATACATTTCCATGCTAATGTGTGCTCCGGTGCCTGTCGGTGGTATTGAGTGGCAACTGTTGGCAACTAGAAATTGTACATATCCCTTTCCACATTGTGGGTTTGCCTGGGAATGTAGGTTTGTTGTACAGGGTGGGGCGGGTAATGTTATCACCAGAATCATTTCTATTTGTTTTCCTTTTCCGCTTCGTTCGGTTACGTTGCGTTTTGTTTGTTTATGTGTACTTTTCCTCTCCCTCTCCTACTATCTCTTATTTTTCACCCACTCATGCCACTTAACGCAGATAGGGTAATATTATTTCGGGTTATTATTTTTACCCATCAACCCCTTAAATGTTCCACGCGTGTACATATAATGTAGATATATTCCGATGATGCTCACGCCGGTTGGCAGCTAGCGAGCGAGCTAGCAAAAGCAAATAAATAAATGTCCGTCAGCATGGTGACAAACTCGGTACGGTATGAGGTGTTTTCGCAATAAATCAACATCACATCACATTGACGGTTTCCTCATACACGGGCGCAACCCATTCGCAACCCCCATTTGACATGTGTCATTTTAGACTTCGTATCATTAGAATATGATGCTGCCCGGCGGTTTCAATCGTTTCTTAGCGGCGCCACATGTGGAATGTTTTGCCGAGTGAAGTGACGCAAAAGTTTTCACTCAAAACACTTCATCATCGGTTTTTGGGCGGGTACGGCAAAAGGAAGACCAAATGGGGAAGCATTTGGAAGTGTGCGAGTGTGTATCGTGAAAAGGAAAAATTTGTTTATCATGGTCATCCGGATGCTGTTGCGAAATGAACTTCTTATTCAACAACATCGGTCGATTTTCCGACGGATGGAAAACAAGCCACTCCCGGTAGGGTGATACTACTATCCGGAGCTGGCATTCACTATTTCTCTTATTATTCATGCGCTTTCTGACCTGTCACTAACGGAGAAGGTTGGAAAATTCCACCGAGACCGGTTGGTTTTCGTGCTGTAGTGGATGAGCTTGAAGAGGCAACCATCAAACTATCCTTCCGGAACATAGAGGCCACAAAAGGTGATCTCATCCACCGAGTGAAGGCCATCAAGTCATCGCTTAGTTTGGTTGCGGCGAGGAGGGTTAAGGACTGGGCGCCTCCATCGGATGGAATTTGTACGAGTAGCTTCTTCGATTTACATTTTCGAGGGTTCGGACGGTCGGTTACCATTCGATGTGGTTTGCTGATTTGCCATTTGTCAGCTTTCGGTCAGGATCCGAAGATGATCCCACGATGCGGAAGAACAAATCCCATCCCTGGGGACGTCTTAACGAGCCTGGCAGTCATGTTCCCATAAAGCCATGACCTCACCGTTTCGCTTGTCTTCACGGTAAAAGACGTGGTTTGACTTAATCGATTCTTAGTGATAAAAGCTGTAGCAGTGGGATTAAAGCTAACATGACAATCTGTGACAGCCCCCCTAGGAGAGTGAGGCTGTCAACAGGCTTGGGGATAGTAAGAACACACATTGCTTATGTGGTTTACAGCGCTATATCGTTCAAGTTCATTACATGTGGAAATTCGTACATACGTAGCTGGTGGATCTTACATACCGTAGTACTGTATCCATGGTTTATAAACTACCGTTCGTATAAGTATAAGTATAAGTATAAGTATAAGAGCAACATAACGAACCTGTAACGAGAGTAGAACAAGAAACAAACATTAGTTCTGTGAATCAAATGCAATCCAATGCGAACGTATTACGTGAACTGGATGCGATGATGATGAGCGCGAAGGACAATAAAACTTGCTTAGCAAATTTATCTCAAATAACCACCGACCATCCATAGACAAGGGCAAGGAAAAGATGAGTGATAAAAAATTCATTCATCGCAAGATGCACGCTTTCATCGTCTATAGTCAATCATGAGTAACCATGCGCGTATGTAACATTGCCCAAAAAAAAATCAACCATTTGTTTCACTCCCAAGCTTATTAACATAATCCCCTTTTCGGTGTGGTGTGTGTGGGTATCGCTTGAACTGGTCCTGGTAGTAGTAGCTATCCACATCAAAACGTGCGATGGAATCCAATTTGGTGGCCTCTCCCTCCCCGCAAAAAAAAAAAAACGCACGCTGTATTCTGGCGGCTCAACAGATCAGCTGCCCCGATCGCCGAAAAGGTATGCAATCTTTTCGCATTACGAAGATAAAGTTAATGCCATTATCATCGTTTCCGTGGGTTTGGTTTGCAGACCGTATGTTCATCCCATGGTCAACCATTTTTCTTGCTTTCTTTTGCTTCCTTTTTTGTCTTGTATGCATGAATGAGGTATGGGAGAAAAAAAATGGGTGAAAAAATATACCACTGAGGGAAAGAAAAAGATTTTCCATTTGGGTAGTTTCCTGAGCGACTGGGTGCATGGAAGAAGGCTCGTACGATATGCTCACACCAACGCACTTCCAGCGTTATCATCCTTCCCATCATCGTGGTAATCATCGCGATGGCCTCATTCGGGCAGACGCACGTGTTACACACACACACGCATACGTTCGTGTATAGTAGCAAAATGGAGATAAAATCTGCCTCACTGAGCGGCGTCTCATTGTCAGTTTTGTATATGAGTGTGTGTGTGCGCGCGTATGTAAGGCAACCAGTGTGGGAGACAGTTTGCATGCGTGTTCACAAAACCTCGTACGGAGAATATGTGGGAAACACGTGTGGCGGGCAGGGAACTGGTGCGTGATCTCGATATAATAAATGAAATCGAGTTAAAATTGCATACCAACAGGCGCCAGCAACTACAGAGTGGCTGGCAGTCGCGCTGTCCTCTGTCTGAGCGGTGGGACAGCGGTTGGGTGAAAACATGAATGTTGACGATGATGATGATGAGAAAACTAAAGACACGACCACAGGCGCCAGTCGGTTGGGTGTTACTGTTTCTTCCCTTTTTTCGCTATGGAGCGAAAACAAAAGCTCCTCGCACTAGACTGGTGACCGATGAGATGTGAACAAAGTTACCATACACAGAAGACGATGCGTTCGTTTTAGGGGCCAGAAGTAGCACAGCTGGAGATGGTTGTGAGAAAGCGTGTTATGCATGATATGCAACAAGCTAGTTCAAAGATCAAATACCACTTTAGCACAGAACAGGATGCGAGGGCAAAAGAAGAGACGAGTAGTTTGAACTCGTGTTTGTGAGTCAATTTTCATGATCTCATCATGGGTGGCAGACAGTGTTTTGGGTGTGTGTGACCAATCCCTTCATACACACACACACACACCGATTTGAAAGTGAAGTCTGAGCTCATCTTTTTCTCCAGGATTTTTGCACATGGGTGGAGGAGAAAATGGAACCCCGAGCATGATGAAGACGATCGCAATAAAATCAATTAGCAAACGCTATGCACCGATGCATGTTGGAAAGCATTCAATCGACCCAAAACCACCGTTTGAGGTTGGGATTTGGAAGAGCATTGAAAGAGTTTGAAGTTTTGCTGACTAAATCCAAAGTGCTAAAAGGAATGTTTCAATAAGTGAATGGCAATCGATGCTTTGGCAGCTTCCAGCTGCTTCCCAGTAATCGTTTGTACAAATTGAACAAATCGAGCAATCGAGAAACTGCAATGTCATCCGTTTGGTTTATACTTCCCCATTTGCTGATGGTGGTGTCATGAACTAAGGAACACGGGGATATGTGAATAATGGGATTTTAATAATAAAGTTCAAGTATCTTGTGCAATGATGCAGTGCTTGTGTGCTGTTGACCGAAGAGTGGGTTTCATGCAGTAAGCACGATGGTGTGATCTGATTGAAAGCATCCATAATAAAACATAGTCGAACGTTTCACTTCATACTGGGTGAAAGATATTTGCCATCGATGAAACACTGGGCGTCTCCATTGAAAGAGCTCCATCCCGGCTGAAAGATATTTGCTATCGATGAGACACCGGGCGCCTCCATTTAAGTGATGAAAATTGACCATTTCGTATGGAATCATATGGAGAAAGCGTTTTTTTTCGTTTTGTATAATCGTTAAATGGTGCATGAAGATCGTACAAACATACTCCAGGGTAAATCAAAACGAGGCAAGCAATTTTCACATCCTTGCCATTGAGCGACTTATAATCTGTGATAATTTCTCATTCACATCTCATCAAAACTAACGACTTGCAATTCGTTTACATTGACTCAATGTATGTATGTTTGGCAAACTACTTTCCATGCCTAACCAGAGCGCATGCAGGCTCCAAGAACGAGATATCTCGTTCGCAAGATACCACTAGGAAGGTGTGAAAAATGTGTTCCCATTAGTGTTTACCGCGTACCGCACTCGCTGGTACGCCACCGTGGGTGTTGTTTGGTACGCTGATTGTAGGGAATCGT
>STHD01026379.1:0-13220 GCA_016170015.1 Anopheles longipalpis | reverse complement strand
ATTCACAGCACGTTACTCCAAATACATGACATCAGGTGTCATGTTTTCGGGCTTATGCTTTGCCGCATCCCCGATCCGTTCCATCGAAGCGAAGGCAAACCATGAAGATCCTGTCAGGACCGCTGAGCATGTTCGGCGCCAAGGTCGAGATTGCGGCGCACGAGAAGGGCATCGATTTCGAGCTGGTGATGGTGCCGTTCAGTCAACAGCGCGGCTACGACCCGAGGCATCCGGACGTATTGCGCATCAACCCGAAGCGCCAGGTGCCGGTGCTGATCGACGGCGAGCTGGAAATCTTCGATTCCACGCAGATCTTCGAGTATTTCGAGGATCTGAAACCGGCGCCCGCATTGTGGCCGGCGCGTCCGGCGGCGCGCGCCGTTGCGCGTCAGCTCGAACATGGCAGCGACGAAGTGTATTTTCCGCACGTCGTCCGGCTGATGGGCCTTGAAGACGTGCCGGACGATCCGGCGGCGCAAGCCGCGCGTGCCGCAGCGGCGCAATACTATCGGCGCATGGAGCACGTGCTCGCGGATCACGAATTTCTCGCCGAAACCTACTCCTTCGCCGACATCGCGTTCTACATGGCGCAGTTGTTCGGCGCACGCAAGGGCGCGCCGATGACCGGTGAGACGCCCAACCTGCTCGCATGGCGTGAGCGGATGACGGCGCGTCCGGCCGTGCGCAAGGTGGCCGGTGCGATGGCGGCGTACCTGGCGTCGATCGGGGAAGCGGTTCCCGATTTTCTTCGTGAAACCTGCTAGCGGTGTTCGCCAGCCGTGCGGGGCGGCCTTCAACCTGCGTCGCGGGCTGAAGGCCGCGACGGTGTGCGCCGCGTTCAGCTGCGGATGAGCGCGGGCAGATCGGCGTTGATCGAGTCGACTTTGGGCGTCAGCATGCCGCGCGGGAAGCCCGCATAAACCTTCAGCGTGCTGTTCCTCGCCAGCTACGCCGATAGCAGACCGGAATCGGCATACGGAACGATCAGGTCGTCGTCGCCATGCATCACGAGAACGGGAATCGTGGTGCTTTTCAGGTCGTCGGTGAAGTCGGTCTGCGAGAACGCGACGATGCCGTCATGGTGCGCGTTGGCGTTGCCCATCATGCCTTGCCGCCACCCGTTCCAGATGATGCCCTGCGATGATGTCGCGCCTGCGCGATCGCGGCGTGGTGTCGATCCGCGGCAAGGGGCGCCGTACGACGGCCAAATGATTCCGTGGTGGAGCGCCGGCCGCCGGAGCGCCGGCCGCCGGAACCCCGCGCAGGCAAAGTCCGACATGTTCCTCTATTCGTCGCCTTGACCTTAAAGTTGACTTAAAGCTTAGAGTGCTGCTGACGACGGTGAATCAGCAGGCTTCGGGTGTTGCCTGCCACGGTCGACCATCGACGAGAGGCAACGAACATGGACAGGCGCTTTACACAGGTCGAATTCGGGCCGCATACGGTCGACGTGCTCGAAGGCGGGTACTACGACCGGTTCCGGATGAATCCGGACCTGAACGAGGTGGCGCGCGATCCCGCCGCCGGGAACATCGATTTTTTCCGCCGGATTCCGAAACGTCAGGTGGCTTCGCGGGTCGGGCCGACCTGGGCGCCGAACTTCTATTACCGCTCCAGCAGCATCCAGCTGTTGTTCCTCGCGCCGCTCGAACGCCTGCGGACCACGCTGCCCGCGCCGCTCGAACCGCTGCGGGCGCTCCCCGGGTACGGGCTCGTTGCGCTGACGTTCTTTTCGTATTCGGTCTGCGACAACGATCCGTATGACGAAGTATCCGTCGCGGTGGTGATCCGCCGGCCGGGTGCGAAAGGGTCGCATGCGCTCGAGCTGATCGACTCCATGCGGCGCCGGAGTTTCGTCGCGCACGTGCTGGCGCTGCCGGTCACGACGGACATCGCGCGGGTGCGCGGCGTACACGGGTATCAGCTGCCGAAATGGCTCGCCGATATCGACGTGAACATCGGTGCCACCGCCCGTGCGCGCATTGCCGGCCCGGACGGGCGGCCGGACCTGAGCCTGAGCGTGCCGCTGCCGGCGCTGACCAGCGTGCCGTCGCAATCGCACATGGGCACGACGACGATGGTCAACCGCATCGACGGCGAATGGCACCAGTCTTCGGTGCAGACCAACATGCTGTCGTTCGCGCAGCGCCTGTTGCCGCGCAACGTCGAACTGGTCCGGCACGGCGGGCCGCTGAGCCAGTTGCTCGACGGGCTCGGTGCGTCCACCATCATGCGTCTGGACGTGGTCAAGGACGCGCAGCTGGTCCTGAACCTGCCGACGCCCTTGAAGACGTTCGATGCACCCGGCAATCCCCGCTAACGATACGAATGCGCGCGACCCGCGCGCGCCGAAGGAGTCGTCCATGCCCCAACCGACCTACGATCTCGTCGTATTCGGCGCCACCAGTTTTGTCGGTCAGATCCTGACCCGCTACCTGTCCGACTATCTGTCGGGCAGTGGCGAGACGCTGCGCTGGGCCATTGCGGGCCGGTCCCGGGCGAAGCTCGGGCAGGTGAGGGACGCGCTCGGTGCGGCCGGGCAGTCGGTGCCGGTCATCGTCGCCGACGCGGCCGACGAAGCGCAGCTTCGGGCGCTGTGTGCGCAAACGCGGGTGGTCGTGTCGACCGTCGGGCCGTACGCGCTTTACGGCGAGCCGCTGGTCAGGGTCTGCGCGCAAACCGGCACCGATTACTGCGACCTGACCGGCGAGACGCAGTGGATCAAACGGATGATCGACAAGTACGAGCCCGCGGCCCGGCAATCCGGCGCGCGCATCGTGCATTGCTGCGGCTTCGATTCGGTGCCGTCGGATATGGGCGTTTTCTTCCTGCAGCAACAGGCGCGGCAGCAGTGGGACGTGCCGGCCACGCACGTGAAGATGCGGGTCCGCACGCTGAAGGGCGGGGCGTCGGGCGGCACCGTGGCCAGCGTGATCAACGTCGTGCGGGAAGCGGCGGCCGATCCGGCGTTGCGCAGGGAATTGCTCGATCCGTATTCGCTGTGCCCGAAAGGGCATGGCTTCACGGTGCGGCAGCATGCGGTCCGGTCCGCGGAATTCGATCGCGACAGCGACGCATGGATCGCGCCGTTCGTGATGGCGGCGATCAACGAGCGTGTCGTGCACCGCTCCAATGCGCTGGCGGGCAATGCGTACGGCAGCGGCTTCACCTACGACGAAGCCGTGATGACGGGTACCGGCCTCAAGGGCCGACTGACCGCGCTGACGATGGTGGCCGGACTCGGCGCGTTCATGGTGGGGGTCCTCATCAAGCCGGTGCGCAGCCTGATGGAGCGCTTCCTGCTGCCGAAGCCCGGCGAAGGGCCGAGCGTCGAGGCCCAGCAGGCCGGCCGCTACGATGTGCGTTTCTTCGGCCGCGCCGACGACGGGCGGACCTTGCGCGTGAAAGTCACGGGCGACCGCGATCCGGGCTATGGCTCCACCGGCAAGATGCTCGGGCAGGCTGCAATCAGTCTCGCGCTCGATTGCAGCAGCGACGGCGCCAAGACCGGGCGCGGTGGCGGTTTCTGGACGCCCGCGACGATGTTCGACGCACGCTATATCGAGCGTCTGGTTCGTCACGCGGGGTTGCGTTTCGAGGTGATCTGAGCGAACCCCGTCGGCCCTTTCAAGGGAAAGGATAAAGATCGGATGACGAATCAACGTGGGGAGACAACCTGACGTCACGGCGGGGCAGAGGTCGGCTGCAGGCCGGCCGGGGAGTATCGGAACATGAAGATCGGGGAACTGGCGGAACGCACCGGCCTGACTCCTTCGCGCATCCGTTTCTACGAGCGCATCGGTCTGTTGACGCTCGTCGAGCGTGAAGCGAACGGCTATCGCACGTATCCGCCGGAGGCGGTAACGGTGCTCGATCTGATCACGACGGCGCAGAAGGCGGATTTCAGCCTGGACGAGGTTCGCACGCTGATTCCGTCCGACTTCGCCCAGTGGCAACGCGGCGCGTTGCTCGATGCGCTATGCCGCAAGGTGCAGGACATCGAGGCGCTGGAAGCGCGGCTCGCGCACAGCAAGGCGCACGTCGTCGCGCTGATCGCCGGGATCGGCGCGAAACCGGATACCGTCGATTGCGCAACCAATGCGAAAACGCTGCTGTCGCGCATCCCGCCCGCGCATGCGGCGGACGCCGGCGCTGCTGAAGCTGCCGACGTTCGCGACGGCCCGGCTTCGCGCGGGACCACCAGCCGCTAGGCGTCCACCTGCGCGCCGCGCGACAGCAGCGCGACGACCTGTTCGGCCGTTGCCTTCGCCGATTGCGGGTTCTGGCCGGTCACGAGGCGGCCGTCGACGACGACGTTCGATGTGAACGGCAGCAGCGCCTTCTCGTAGCGCGCGCCACGCTGCTGCATCTGCTGCTCGACGTTGTAGGGCACCTTCTTCGCGACGCCTGCCAGGACTTCCTCCACCCACGAATAGCCGGTGATCCGGCGTCCGGCGACCAGCAGCGAGCCGTCCGACAGCGTCGTGTTCAGCAGTCCGCAATAGCCGTGACAGACCGACGACACGACGCCGCCGCGCTCGTAGATCGCGCGCGTGAGTCGCTGCAGCCCCGCATCGTCCGGGTAGTCCCACATGACGGCATGGCCGCCGGTGAAGTAGATCGCATCGAAGTCGTCCGGATCGATCTCGTCCGGGCGGGCCGTGTTCGCGAGCAGCGCCTCGTTGGCCTTGTCGGCGCGCCATGCCTTCGACGCGGCGTCGGCATGCGGCCATTTGAGCGAGCGCGGCTCCAGTGGCGACACGCCGCCTTTCGGGCTCACGAGCTGCTGCGCATAGCCTTTCGCCGCGAAGATCTCATGGGCATGGGTCAATTCGGACAGCCACAGGCCGGTCGGTTGCGACGGATCGGCGTAGTGCGCGACATTGCTGACGACGTGAAGGATTCGCTTGCTCATGATGCGGGCTCCTTTGATCGGCCACGGGCGGACGTCTGCGACGCCCCGCCGGATTGTCGGGTGGCAGTACCCATACCCGTGACCTCGATACGCTGCCGAGGCAAACCATAACCTTTAAGTGAAGTTCAAGGTCAAGGCTTTTTCGCCTTGGCCGCCCGGGCGGGCTTCCCGGGCAGCACGAGCCCGTCCAGCAACGTCGTCAGCGCATCCTCGATCGCGTGATCGCCGACTTTTTCGCGCACCAGCCGCCCGTCGATCGCGAGCATCGTCAGGCCGTGGAGATGTGCCCAGCACGCGGTCGCCTGGCCGAGCGCCGAGCGCGGGCGGATCGTGCCGGCGCGCTGCCCGTGCTCCAGGATGTCGACGACCAGCAGGAACGGCGCCTGCACGCGCGGATCGAGATGGATATCCGACGGCTCCCCGGCATCCGCGGCAAACATCAGCCGATACAGATCCGGGTTGCGTTGCCCGAACGCGAGATGGGCATAGGCGAGCGCCAGCAGCACGTCCGGTGCATCCGCCGCGGGATCGACGGAGGCGGCGAGGTCGTCGCGCAGACGATCGAAGCCGATCAGCGCGAGCTCGTGCAGCAACGCGGCCTTGTCGGGGAAATGCCGGTATGGCGCGGAGTGGCTGACGTTCGCGCGCCGCGCGATTTCGCGCAGCGTGAACTGCCAGCCTTGCTGTTCCTGCAGCGTGTCGAGGGCCGTTTCGATGATCGCGCGACGCAGATCCCCGTGGTGATAAGCCTTTTGCCCGGCGTCCGCATCCCCATCCGACGACATCGTATTGCTCCTATGTTGACAAGGAACACATTGTGGTCCTATGATCCGGCGCATGCAAGTTGACAGTGTCTACATCAACGCAACCTCGTGAGGTGCACCATGGCCGTTTCCGCAGAATCCAGTTCGAGCATCGATCCGGCGGCGTTGCTGGCCCGCCAGCGCAGCGCATTCGTGGCCGAGGGGCCGCAGAGCCTGCAGCAGCGCAAGGCGCGGCTCGCGCGGTTGCGGGCCGTGGTGCTGGCACATCGCCGCGATGTGGAGGAGGCGGTCAACGCCGATTTCGGGCATCGTTCGCGCCACGAGACCGCGATCATGGAACTGGTCGGCGTGGTCCAGGCGATCGACTACCTGACGCGCCACCTGCGCCGCTTCATGAAGCCGCAGCGCCGGCACGTCGGCCTGTTCTATCGCGCCGGGCAAGCGCATGTGGAATACCAGCCGCTGGGCGTGATCGGTGTGATGGCGCCGTGGAATTACCCGTTCGCGCTGACGTTCATTCCGCTGGCCACCGCGCTGGCCGCCGGCAACCGCGCGATGCTCAAGCCGTCGGAGCTGACGCCGCGCACGAGCGAAGTGATGCGCCGGATGCTCGCCGACACCTTCCCGAGCGAAGAGGTCGCGGTCGTGCTCGGCGGCCCCGAAGTCGGCGCCGCGTTCAGCGGCTTGCCGTTCGATCATCTGCTGTTTACCGGCAGCACGCAGGTGGGCCGCAAGGTGATGAAGGCCGCGAGCGACAATCTCGTGCCGGTCACGCTCGAACTGGGCGGCAAGAGCCCCGCGATCGTCGCGAGAGGGCATGTCGATGGCCGGACGATGTCCAGCATCGTGTTCGGCAAGCTGTCGAACGGCGGGCAGACCTGCGTGGCGCCCGACTATGCGCTCGTGCACGAAGACGATCTTGACGCGTTCGTCGCGCAATACGATGCGGCCGTCGCGCGTTTCTATCCGAACGGGCCGACCAGCCCGGACTACACGTCGATCGTCAGCGACCGGCACTACGACCGCCTGAAAGGCCTCGTCGACGAAGCGCGCAGCAAGGGCGCGCGCGTGATCGAGGCGGGCATCCATCCGCAAAGCGCGGCGACCCGCAAGCGCACGCTCGCACCGACGCTGATCGTCGGCGCAGGCGACGACACGGCGGTCATGCAGGAAGAGATCTTCGGGCCGATCCTGCCGGTGCGCACGTATCGCACGATCGACGAGGTCGTCGATTACGTGAACGCGCGCCCGCGGCCGCTGGCGCTGTATTACTTCGGCGTACGGGACGGCGATTGCGAGACGGTGCTGAAGCGGACCACGTCGGGCAACGTCGGCATCAACAACACGGTCCTGCACGTCGCGCAGGAAGACTTGCCGTTCGGCGGCGTCGGGCCGAGCGGGATGGGCGCGTATCACGGCATCGAGGGATTCCGTGCGATGAGCCACGCCAAGGGCGTGTTCGTGCAGGGACGCTGGAGCCTGCCGAGCCTGTTGCGCGCACCCTTCGGCAAGCTCGCGGATGTCTCGCTGGCGGCGTTGCTCGGACGGAGCCGGGAACCGGCCGGCGGGCGTATCGAATGGAGTGCGAAGCGTTGAGTCGGGCGGCGCACCGTGCGTGCGCCGCGGGTAAGTCTCAGGCGTTGCCCGCTACGCCCGGCTGCGTTTGCCCGCCCCCGTGCGGGCGGCCGTCTCGTCGCGCATCGTCGCGGCGAATTCGACGGCTGCCGGCATCCGGGCGTCGTGCATCATCACGAATTCCATGTCCGGCAGTTCGGGCAGCCCTTCGGACGGGCCGAGTTCACGAAGCGTGTCGTCGATCGCGCTGCGCGGCACCGGGGCGATCGCGATGCCGGCCCGCGCGAAGGTCCGGATGCCGGTCACGCTCGGGCTTTCGCAGGCGATCCGGTAGGGCATGCCGGCCAGCGCGAGCGCCTTGATGGCGGCGCCCCGGTACGGGCACGGATCGGGGAAGCAGGCGAGCGGTACGTCGCCTTCCGGAAGCGGCTCGTGGCGCGCAAATGCCCAGACGAGCGGCTCCTGCCACAACGTTGCACCCTGGCCCGAATGCGCGCATCGGCTGCCGATCACGAGATCGAATTCGCCGTTTGCATGCCGCTGAAACAGGCTGTCGCCGATGTCGACAACCAGGTCCATCCGCAGGCCGCGCCGCGCGGCGCCATGGCGCCGCATCAGGTCCGGCAGCCAGCCTTCCGCAAAATCCTCCGATACGCCGATACGCAGTTTGATGTCGACGACCGTACCCGCTCCGAGTCTCGCCCGCGCTTCCTCGCTCAGATTGAGCATCGCGCGCGCATAGCCGAGCAGCGTCTCGCCATGCGCGGTGACCGTGACGCTGCGCGTATTGCGCACGAGCAGCGCCTGGCCGACCTGTTCTTCCAGGCGAACGATTTGCGCGCTGACCGCGGACTGGCTCAGGTTCAGCCGGTGGCCGGCACCGGTGAAGCTTCGTACGTCGGCGACCGCAACGAACGTATGCAGCAGCGCCGTGTCGAGGGGAAGACTCATTGATCACCAATCCGGGTTAATTCAATCAATTAATATCGTTTCCGGATTATAGGTCGGCCCGGTAGGCTGCGAATCGCAGTGGGCGAGCGCGCATCCGGCGCGTCGCCGTCACTGCTGACCAGGACCGGCTCCATGACACGCGTGCTCTATATCGAAGGCTCTCCCAACAAGGCACACTCGGCCTCCATCGAGGTGTGCAGTGCGTTTCTCGATACGTACCGGCATGCGCATCCCGACCATGAGATCCGGACGCTCGACATCTGGGATCTGGCGATGCCCGAATTCGACGCCGCCGCGCTGGCCGCGAAATATGCCGGACTGAGCGGCACGGCGTTGACGCCGGAGCAGGCGGCGGCGTGGCAGCAGATCGAACGGCTCGCGGCGCCGTTCCACGAAGCGGACAAGTTCCTGTTCGGCGTGCCGCTGTGGAATTTCAGCATTCCGTACAAGCTCAAGCACCTGATCGATGCGATCTCGCAGAAGGACGTGCTGTTCACGTTCGACGCATCGGGTTTTGCCGGCAAGCTGGCCGGGAAGAAGGCGGCGGTCGTCTATGCGCGCGGGCTAGCCTATCAGGCGCCGGGGTCGTTCACGCCGGCGGCCGAGTTCGACCTGCAGCGTCCGTACATGGAAACGTGGCTCAAGTTCGTGGGCGTGACGGACGTCGCGGGCATCGTCGTCGAGCGCACGCTGTTCGGACCCGACGGCAAGGTCGATCGGAGTCGGGCGATCGACGAAGCCCGGACGCTCGCGCGCGCGTTCTGATGCTGCACGCCGCGCATCCGGTGCGCGGTGTGCAGCAGCACACTGCCGTTGTCAGCGCCCGCCGCGCGCAATGGCGAGCGCGACGCCGAAGCCCACGAGCAGGCATCCGAACGTGCGATCGATCCAGTGGCGCAGCGACAGCAGGCGATCCCGGACGGCCGTGGCCGAGAAGCAGACGGCTACGAGGCTGAACCAGCCCGCATGCGCCGCCGCGATGAAGGCGCCGTAGCCGATCTGCACGACCAGCGGCGTGTCGGGCCGGACTGCCTGCATGAACAGGCTGACGATGAACACCGTGGTCTTGGGATTCAGCGCATTGGTCAGGAAGCCCGTACGCAGCGCGGCGAAATCGGACAGCGGCGCCACCTTTGCGTCGGGTTGCCCGTCGCGCGCCTTCGTCATGAGCATCTTCGCGCCGAGGTAGATCAGGTAGAGCGCGCCGACCAGCTTGACGGCATTGAAGAGCCACAGCGACTGGCGGATCAACAGGCCCACGCCCAGCAGCGTGTAGCTCACGTGGACCGTCACGCCGAGCCCGATACCCAAAGCGGTGAGCACGCCGGCGCGGCGCGACAGCATCAGGCTGTTGCGCGTGACCATCGCGAAGTCCGGGCCCGGGCTGATGACGACCAGCAGCGTAATGGTGACTACAACTATCAGTTCGGTCATGGCATTGTCCTTTCGATCGAAGTCTTCGTGCCACAATAATAAGAACCGTACTGCATCGGGAAAAGCGATGATTTCTGACCAGAATGGTGAGCTTGACTCACAATCGATACGAACGAACCTGCCGTCGCTGATGGCGTTGCGATGTTTCGAGGTGGCGGCGCGTCACGAGAATTTCAGCCGTGCCGCCGACGAGCTGTGCCTGACCCATGGCGCGGTCAGTCGCGCGGTGCGTCTGCTCGAAGACGACCTGGGCGTGACGCTGTTCGAACGGCGCAGCCGCCGCGTCTTCCTGACCGAAGCAGGCCGCAAGCTGGCCCAGGCCGTTCACGACGGCTTGGGCCTGATGCGCCACGCCGCGCAGGAGTTGCGCGCCGAGGCGGCCCGCGCACGGCGTTGGGTGCTGTCATGCGAGCCGACGCTGCTGATGCGCTGGCTGATCCCGCGCTGGCCGGATTTCCAGGCGCGACATGCGGGAGTCGATATCCACCTGGCCGCTGCGGGCGGGCCGTTCTCGTTCGACCGCGGCATCGACATGGCGATTCGTCGCAACGATTTCGCGTGGCCGGCGGGTTGCCACGCCGAGCCGTTGTTTGCCGAGCAGGTCGGGCCGGTTTGCCGGCCGGACAAGGTCGGTGCGTGGTTCGCGGCGCGTCGCGGCGGCCGCGTGTTGAAGCACGACGCCGCGCTATTGCATACGCGGACCCGGCCGGACGCGTGGGGCGCGTGGGCGGCGGCGGCGAACCAGCCGGCCGCGAGCGGACGCGGGCAGATGTTCGACCATTTCTATTTCAGCCTGCAGGCGGCCGTCGCGGGGCTGGGAGTAGCGATCGGGCCGTGGCACCTTGTGCGCGACGACATCGAGAGCGGCGTGCTGGTCGCCCCGATGGGGTTCGTCGAAGATGGTTCGCATTACTGCCTGTTGACGCCGGCGCCGATGGTGGAGGGAAGTGCGCAGGCGGCGTTGCTGGAGTGGTTGAGGGCGATGGCGTGATCTCGCCCGACCGTGCCCGTCAGGCGATATTGCGTACCAGGCACATCGGCAGATAGCGGGTGGCGCATTCCTGATACAGGTAAAGGCTGAGGTTCGGCATGCTGGTTCTTGACGCTTGTATTGCATGTTGCCGGCTTTGATTCGCCGATCGCCAGGTCGACGTGATTCGATAGGCGTTACCCTGGATTGTCTCGGCGCATTTCCCGCCGGCATGCAACGAAATCCAGCCAATCACGATCGCCACGACTGCACGCGACATCCATACCTTGAACGCAATCGGAACATCGAGAACGTCGAACGCCTGGATCAGGCTGTAGAGTCCCGCGCAAACCGACACGACGCCGAGCGCGAGCAGGAAGACGGCAAGTGTCTGCCGCGTGGACCGGCGGCGCGCACGGTTCCCGGCATCCGGCACGTCGGCTGCTGCCGGTGGCTCGTCGCGTGACTTGCCGACGGGCGTCATGTCGTCAGCTTGCGCAACGACGGGCCGCTGCCGTTGCGGGCGGGTGAGCCGCGTGCGTCGTCGGCCAGCTTGCCGGCCTGGATGAATTGCGCCATGAGGCACAACACGAAGCAGAGAATCATCGCGCAGCGGGCCATCGAGAAGAACGCGCTGTTTCCCGGCACGACGAAGTTCACGACGCCGATCCGTGTGTCGGCGACCACCCCCTGTGCCACCGTCGAGCGCGTGGTCGGCCCCTTCATTGCTGCAGGCGTGCCCTGGATGAAACGGGCGACGGCAAGTGCACCGACGAACGCGCATGCCACGTGCAAACGGAATACCCAGACGGGTAGCGGCTGCGCCGGTGCCGCGAGCGCCAGATTCAGCGATGCGACAAGGCCGGCGCTTGCCGCGCCGGTTGCGAATGCCAGCAGCCACGACTTGAATCGGCGATTCATCATGAGAGTCCGTTTCGATCACCACGCCCGGTTCCGGAGCCGGGCCGCGATCTAGCCCAAATACGGCCGTTCGACGGCGAACAGTGCCCGACGCGCAAAGGTGCGCCATGCGTCGGGCGCACGATCCTTCATCACGTAGATGCCGGCGACCAGTGCCTGCGCACGCAACAGCGCGGGCAAGCCATCGAGTGCGCGCGCGGCTTCCGTCGTGTCGCCATGGCGAGCCAGCGTGAGGAATCGGTTCAGGCGAGCCGACAGATCGGGGATCTCGTACTGCGTCGCGAGCGTCGACAGGCGTGCCTGGATGGCCGGTGTGCTGGCAGGCGATCCCATCGCGAGCGCCAGTATCGCCGTGTACGGGTCGACGCCGTCGTCCGCCGCGAGGCTCTGCGCCCGTGTGCGCAACGCTGCCGAAGCCCCGGACGACGCGGCCGCCATCCGCAGCACATGGGCGTGAGCGGGCGTGCCGGCGGAAGCCGCTACGGCATCGTCCAGCCGGCCGCCGGCAAGCAGCGCAAGCGGTTGATATGCGCCTGCAGGTGGCGTGTCGCCGGGTTCGTACACCAGCAGTCCACGCACCGTAGCGGATTGCGCGGCCACCGATGCGGCCCGGGATCGGGCGGCGTCCGGATCGACCACGCGCGCCATGCGCAGCAATTCGACCGCCGCGTACTCGCGCAGCGCGGGGCTGCCGGCCAATGCCGTTTCGTAGTCGGTCAGCGCGTCGCGGTAGCGTCCCTGGAGGTCGGCGTTCCAGCCGGCTGCATTGGCGAACCACGCGGAATCGGGCCAGCGCCGGTGTCCGGCATCGAACGCGGCATCCTGAGCGGGGCCTGCCGGCATGCACCGCGTGACGAGGTACGCGAGGTCAGGCTGATCCGGCGCGGTGTCGGCCAGCGTCCGCTGCCGCGCACATACGGCAGCGCGTGCCGCGCTGTCCTTCGCCGCGACCTGCTCGAACCGCATGGCCACGACGTCGATCGGGAAGCGCGTACGGCGGGCGGCGAACGCGTCGTCGAAACCCGGAACGGTACTGGCCAGCTGCAGCCAGTCGTTCAGGCGGGCGCTGTCGGGTGCGTCGAAACGAACATGGGACAGCAGCATCGGCGCGGCAGCGGCGTTGTCCTTCAACTGCTCGACGAGTTCGGCCGGCGCCATGTCGTCGCCGCTGTCGAGGACGGTGCGGATAGCGCCGCCCCCCTTCGTCTTGATGCTGGCGGGCGGCGCGGCAAATACGACGTCCGTGATGGCCGGCTGCCAGCGCTGCGGCGGCAGCAAGCGCGGCGGTTCCGCGCTGGCCGCGCCATAGACGGCCGACCACTGACGCAGCGGCGCGGCGCCCGCGATGGTATAGACGATGCGATTGTCGGCGCGATCGATCGACGCCTGGAATGCATCGATCGGATCGCCGTCCTGCGCTCGCGCGGTCACGGTGATATCCCGTCCGGCGTGAACGTCGATGCTGGCGTGCGCATCGGGCGCCAGCGTGACCGTTTTGCCGTCGACGGTGGCCACCACCGTTCGTGCCAGCGGGTTGTAGACCGTCACGGTCGATTCGTCGAGCGACCAGCCGAACACCAGCACCGCGCCAACGATGCCGACGGCCACGCCGGCGCGTGCCAGCCCCGGCAGGAACCCGCTGGCCGAGCGGAAGCGCTCCCAGAAGTCGGGATTCTCGATCCGCTGGAAG
>STHD01026378.1:0-13220 GCA_016170015.1 Anopheles longipalpis | reverse complement strand
CTGCTGCCTTCTCAGTCGTCTGTAGTCTTCCACGTTCTGCCTGGTCTCGCGCTGGAGCATGCGAGTACGCGCTGCGTTCTTCTCGGATAGTGCTCGCCTGCACTCATCATCAAACCATTCCTTCCTCTGGTTACGTGTTACGTGGCCAATAGTTCGATCGGCCGTGCTGCTGATGGCTTGTTCCATCATACGCCAATGGTCATTGAGGGACATCGACTCGAACTATTGGCCGCGTGGTGTCCTCCGGCAACGCTTCCGCAAACGTGGTCGCAAAGTCCCTCGCCACATCCTTGGTTATAAGGGTATTGCCATGCAAAGCAGCTCTCGAATAAAAACAATAAATACCTACTATTTCCATTATTAATATCAAAATGAAATACACTTAAATAACTGAACTTCCCTCAAAATTTATCCACAACGCGTCTCTCGTTCGACATACATCTCTCGGGAAGTACTTTTTTAGAATACATTGACAGCTTTTGTTTCGTCGTACATATGAACGTTTTTGATTCTCGATTAAGTAGTTCAGGTTTATTGTTCAGTGGAAATGGTTTGAATAAGGTAACGGAAACCACTTTTGCGTAAAGCGATGAAACTTCTAAAAATTTATGGATGTACATGTTTCAGAAATTACCATTAAATGCATTAATATTCAGGTATATAGGTAACATAAAAAATAATTGATTCGATTTTGCTTAACTATAAATAATCAGTTATTTGCCTCAGATTTAACCAATGCTGCATAACAAATAATACGCATGTTTTTTATCTACACTCTCAAAGTTTTTTTTTATTCATAAAGAACGGCCTGGCCGTATTGCTTATCTCTAACTTATAAATAGTATAGAACACTTTTCACTTTAGCTGGGAGGCTTTTCTTCCTCCGAGCCGTGAAAGGGCACCTCATCCCGGATGTGCTCCTCCCAATACCCGCGTTCAACAAGGCGGGTCGAGCAGCCTCGTACTCCTCACAAGACCATAGAAGATGATCTATGTCGTGGTATCCGAGGCCGTAGCCACATACTTTGGAGTCCACCGTTTATATACGCTGCAGATGTGCGCCCAATGCGAAGCGATTAGACCTAAGTCTAGACATCATTCGAATGAACGCACGATCTCCTGAGATGCCATGGAACCAAGGCTGGAACCAAGGCTGGATCGAATATGAATACCTCCCGAACTCACCAGTGTCGCATGAACTCTGCCACCGAGACATGCAGAGAGATAGTGGGGCACGCATGTGCTCGTGAGGAAGGATAAGCCTATCGAAAAAGGACCCTTCCCAAGCGCTTTTTTTGGCCAATTGGTCTGCCTTTTCATTGCCAGCTATGCCGCAAACGGCAGGCAACCAAACAAGAGATATACGGAAGGATTTCTCAAACAATGAGCTTAAGACCTTTAATATTTCTTTTACGAAGTGGTCTGGGCTCTTAAAGGTCTTCACAGATTTTAATGCTTCGACAGCGCTTAAGCTGTCGGAGAATATAAAATATTCGTCTGGAGGACAAGCACTTATGATCAATAAGGCGTAAAAGATTGCGGCGAGCTCCGCTACATATATCGAGCATGGTTGGCGTAGTTGAAAATATGCTTCGGATACGATGTTATATACGCCAAAACCGATGCCCTGCTCTGATGAGGATTCGTCAGTATAAAATTGGCTTCTGTTCAAATGGTCATACTTTTCCACAAAAATGCTTGGAATTGACGTCCTGCGAAGGCTATTGGAAATAGACTTAGTTTCCTCTCTCAACGAGGTATCTGCAGTAAACGGGAACTGCAGGCCCCTGGCAGGCTGGCACGATTTACATTTACTGAATTACTAGGGGGTACCTGTAAGGAAACAAAAACATGATATGTGTTCATGATTTTGCATTTAGATCTTATCTCATGTTTGAAAGTTCTCGATTATCAATGGATTTGATACTGTAGAGCGTACGAGAAGGCGAAGCGATAGTAGCTCAAAACGGAGCGATAGCGGCATCACTCCACACATCACTTCGAGCGACATCATGTGGGTTGATTTCAAACAGCCCAATGCGATTCTAAGACAACGATACTGGATACGTTGAAGGCGGATCAGATGCGACTTGGATGCCCAATGGAAGCATATGCATCCATATTCCAAGACGGACAGTATCGTTGTCTTGTATAGTTTAAGGATATCTGATGGATGAGCACCCCAGCAGAATCCGGTAATCGTTCTGATAAAATTGATTCATCTGGTGCATTTTTTGACCAGATAGTCAATATGTGCCCTCCACACATTTTTGCTATCAAACCAAACGCCCAGGTATCGAAAAGATCCGGCAATGGATATTTTTTTGTTATACAAATGTATATCAAATTGTGGATTAACCGAATTATTGCGTCTATTATTCTCTGTATCATAGAAAAACGAGAAAATGAGCATTTCTGTTTTCTCGGAGGAAAACTCGATACCCAGGTTTCTGGACCACCCTTTTAAATTGTCCAGAGTGGTTTGCAAAGGTCTTTGAAGGTCGATGATGTTGTTGCTGGCGACTGATATAACACCGTCATCCGCCAATTGCCGTAAATTGCATCCTTGTGCAAGGCATGAATCAATATCATTCACATAAAAATTGTACAGCAAGGAACTCAAGTAGGAACCTTGTGGTATTCAAATGGGCGTTATCAAATTCAAATGGGAATATTCAAATGGGCGTTATCGAAATTCATTTGCATCCTTATACACAAACGGAAACCCGAAACTCTCAAACAACTTTCCGTCAGCTTTTTCTCACAGAAAGGTACCAATTTCGGAGCGCGTGGAATATTTTTGTTGCATTTCAGTGCATAAACTATTGGAATATGCAAGTGTTTTTGTAAAAACATTAATTTATGACTAATTTTTCATGTTTTCGCTCATAATATTGCATATGTTTAGGAACATCAAAAAGCTTTGCATATCCATTTGTACTCTGAAGTTTTTTCCACAATTCCCAAACACTTGCAAACACCACGGAGATAAAACAAAAACACGGCATTGAACATGTTAAATATTTTTTGCACAAATATTTCACATCCTTATGTCGCACTTGAGTGGTAAGTGGCAAAGGGCCAAGAATACTTCAAAGGAGTCGTATTTGATATGCCAGATCGTCCGTTGTATCCCTTACGAAGCAGGAGAAAATCATTTTAATGTTTTAATCAATTATTTAATACACAATCTTTTCTGAAGCTAACAGTAAAGCGAGTTGTTAACGGTTTTTTGTTTTCATTTTGAACAGTTTCACACATTCATAATTGCTTTGATACAGCTTTAACGAATGAAAAAATTTGTCGTGTCACAAGAATGGTTTCGTAATACAAATCTATTTTTCGTTTGTCTTGGCTCACTTGACTTGAGAGATTTCCGTTTGTGTATGAAAATCGATGTGGATAACATAGAAATCGGTCGGTACGAGTCAAACTCTGATGCTGGTTTGCCAGGTTTCAACAAGGCGATAATCTTTACCTCTCTCCATTCCAACGGGACGGTATTAAGCTCCAACATGATGTTGAAAAGCCTCAATAGCCGTTTCTTCGCCAGGTCTGGAAGGTTGTGGAGCAACTGGTTCCAGATGCGATCCATTCCTGGGGAGGAATTTTTGCTGGAGTAAAGTGGAAGCGAAAGCTCGATCATTGTAAAGGGTGAATCTATTTAGGAATCACTGCCAGGTGCACTTTGTATGAAGGGTGGTGCTTGAGCGAAATCTGGGCAGACTTTCTGTGCAAATGGCTTAAGCCATTCCCCGGAAACTCTTTCACTCTCGTTGGACGCTCTGCTATTTCGCATCCTTCTCGCCATGCTCTGAAGCGAACTGAGCGAAGTGGAAGGACAGAGGTTATTTACATACCTCCTCCAGTAGCTTCTCTTTTTTGCCTTAAGCAAGTTTTTGCACTTGCGCTCCAGTCCTCTATATTGATTATATAGAACAGTGGAGGCAGTGGCTCTATACTGGGCAAAGGCCTTCTTCTTCGCTGAGAATGCCACTTGGCAGTTCGCATCCCACCAAGGAGTAGGAGGTCTGATAAATTTCCTTCCCTGAAGAGGCGGCCTTGTTTGGGCACCAAGGGCGCACTCGTTTGTTGCTTGAACAAGATTTTTATATTCCTCGTATGGGGAAAAATTGGCTACTTTACGGCGCAGCCAAGCGGACATTAGTTCACCGTATTTAGTCCAGTCGATGTTTCTCATCAAGTCACATTCGACGGGAAAAGGATCGGCTGTACGATTTCCATTGAAAATCGAGATCTAAATTGGCAGATGGTCACTGCCAAGCGGGTCTTGGATAACCTTCCACTTTGAATCCAGCCCTAGAGATGACGTACATAGAGATAGGTCTATTGCGCTATTTCGTACCATAGGTGATGACACCCTAGTTGCTTCACCAGAGTTTAAGATTGTTAATCTAAAAGTGTCGCAGAAATCCCTAATGATTGGTGCTCGACTATCATCGTGCGAGCAGCCCCAATCTTGTCCATGAGCGTTAAAATCGCCTAGGATGAAAAACGGCTGTGGTAGAGCCGTAGCTAACGTCTCAAGATCCTTTTTGATCTTCTCAGGTTCAAGATTGGCTCCCGGTGGGATATAAATAGAAGCAATAGAAACGTCAAGATTACCTATCTTTGCCTGGATAGCGACGTATTTAATGCCCTCGGGTGTAGGGAGGGGTATTCGGTTGAAGTTGTGACTACTTAGAATACCGATTAATACTCCCCCACCACGCCTATCACTGGCTTGGTCGAAACGATCTTGACGTATAATATTATATCCCGGGAAGGTTATAGTTTTTTCTGGTGAGAGCCAAGTTTCGCTTAAGGCAATTACATGTAGGAATATTAGGTGGATTAAATTCAGTGCTTTATTGATTAAAACCGCTTCGTTGCGCTGCTCCGATGCGATTAACTGTGCACACCTCCTTAGCGCTATTTTTTGGATTTAATTGCTATAATAATTAAAGCGCGTGCCCGCCTAACATTTTCTTCTTCTCTCCTACACGGCCTTTCCTGAATTCACGCTTGACCCAAGCGTGTTCATCGCACTTTATCAACTTTATTTTCACCCTACTCCAATTTATGTTATAGTAATCGCCACTGATATTATTAGTCTTCTAATCTTCGTTGCACATTGTAGATTTTACCGTTTTCATCCTAAATTTCCTGAATACCTCGACATGTAATGCGCAGGGATTAAGCCTTCCGATTGTCTTGTAACAATTTTTGCGATTCATTTTATAACTACCTTTCATTTTTACCTTCGCACCTATTAGCAATTCAACCGGCGTCATACAAATAGACCTTTGTTGCTTGGATGCTTCTACTTGCACCCCGTTTACATACTGCAAAAGTATGCCAGCTAAACCATTCTTAATAGCATTATCAAGTATTTTCTTTTTGCGTCCTTGCTTGTATATTAACAGAACTGGATATTTTCTTAACATATTTTTTACTGCAACAGAAGCACGCAACGGCACGCAGGGGCGGCCCGGTGGTGCATGTGAAAAACGGCGCCTGTCCACACGGCCGGACCGGGTTCAAATCCCATCCGGACCGTCCCCCCGTAGCATGGACTGACTATCCTGCTACGTGGTAAAATAAGTCTTGATACGGCCAGGCCGTTCTAACCGAGCAAAAAAAAAAAGAAGCACGCAACGCTTCATTATTGAACGCAAATTCTCTACCCGGTTTCAACAAGGTTGACAACGACTTCTGTGGGGCTGGTTTATAATGCTCATCGCAGATCACGCACTCCAAATACTCCAGTCGACGCTGCAGGAAAACGCACTTTTCTCAATTCAGCTTCAAATCCGCTGCCATCGCCACTTCCAGTCGGCTTAACCTTCCTTCCTCATCGCGGGATGGTATTATGCTATTATCGACTGCATTTTCTTGTATCTCTACTTCTTTCTCCAGTGGTGCTGATCGCTTTGTATTCAAACGCACTGATGTTTCGTCCTTCGATGGAATTCGCACTTCCGATTGGACGTTTACTGCGTTTGCAGGATCATTCTCCTTGATCAGCTGTTGCACCGACTTTGCGTATCGTGGTGGCACTTGCCCCTTTTCCGGTTCACTCGTAACAATAGCCATCATTTCACCACATAACTTTCCTCGCGGTACAATCTTAACGCCTTGAAGTGTTACTTCGGCATCGAAATACGCTAACGATTCTCTTCCAAGAATCACATCGTACATCATGCACTCATCACTCACGACATAAAGCGTCATTTCGTCATATTGTTCTGTATCGATACCGATACTCACTACACATTTACCTCGTGCCAACGTCAACATTCCACCGAACCATCGAAAACGTACATCAGTTTTAAAAATATTCGGACTGCCAATTTTTTCGTATGTTTTCTCGGTTATTATATTGTACTCACTGCCGTTATCGAACAAAGCCCGAAATTCTATTTTCGCGATGACTATAAAGCTGCGGGGCCACGACAATTGAGGATTCCTTCAGAACTCAAAACCTCAGGAACTCATGAGTGATTTTGAGGGATTTGCGTTTTGAGGAAAACCTGGCCGATCTACAAAAACCTCAAAAATTTTTTGAGACTTTTTTTGAGGAATCGTTTTGACAGTTCCGATGCCTCAGCTGTTCAGAATGTAAACAAAACACTTTTTTGTTTGCGGTTTTTTTTTCAATGAAAGTACACTTTTCTTGTGCCATTGTTAATGCAAATACCTACTGAAGACCTAAAATTAACATTTGTTATAATTTACCACCTAATTCGTGTGTTTATTTTTTTTGTTTTTTGCGACGGTAAATTGTTCATTTGTTGCACAGTGTGTGACACAATTTATGTATACGATTTAATTTTTTTTTTGCTCGGTTAGAACGGCCCGACCGTATCAAGACTTATTTTACCACGTAGCAGGATAGTCAGTCCATGCTACGGGGGGACGGTCCGGATGGGATATGAACCCGGTCCGGGCGTGTGGACAGGCGCCGGTTTTCACATGCACCACCGGGCCGCCCCAAATATACGATTTAATTTAAAAGCTAAACTTTTTATGCGAAATACTACCCTTGAATCTCGTTCTTTTGATTGATAAAATGTTTAAATACTTTCTTTTCCTAGAAACAACTTTTTATTGACCATATTTTCTATTGAATTGATAAAAAACACCTTTGAACAAAGTTTACAATTACATGAAATACATAGCATTTGTCAAACACTGTTTGTTGTCGCTGACGAAAAGAGAGGCAGCATGACTGATTGTTTGTCTGACCAAATTTGAGGAAAACCTCAAACGGCCACGGGAACATTGGTTTTGAGTAGTGTTGGGTAAAGTAGCACATTTTGGTGTGCTGTGCGCACACGAAAGCACACTGAGGTGTGCTGTGCACACTGCTAGCACAGTGCTAGCACAGTGCTAGCTCACTCCTAGCACAGTGCTAGCACAGTGCTAGCACACTCCTAGCACAGTGCTAGCACAGTGCTAGCATACTCCTAGCACAGTGCTAGCACAGTGCTAGCACAGTGCTAGCACAGTGCTAGCACACTCCTAGCACAGTACTAGCACACTCCTAGCACAGTGCTAGCACACTGCTAGCACAGTGCTAGCACACTGCTAGCACAGTGCTAGCACACTGCTAGCACAGTGTTAGCATACTGCTAGCACACTGCTAGCACACTCCTAGCACAGTGCTAGCACACTGCTAGCACACCTTTTTTTACCAGGAGTTAAACCTAGCACGGCGTTAGCTGATAGCTGAAGGAAGGAACACTCGTTCTAAGAAATGTTTTGATGAAAGAAACCGAAACCGATGAAAGAGCCTGGGGGAAGTCGATCGAATTCGATCAAAATAAAAGGACAAAATTTCAGTCGGAGAGCGCGAGTGTGATGTGTGTGTATGTGTGTATGTGTGCACACACTCCCACGATACAGTATAACCGATCGGAGGAAGTCTAATTATGAAATTGCTGACCGGGGAGTACAGTGATTTCAAAAGTGCTGACCGGGGGGGGGCGAGTCATTTTCGGAGGCCCTAACTAAGACACCTCGACGCAATTTCTGATTGCGATGCTCCGGCCGGGGGGGGAGGGGGTGGTTGGGAACCTTACAACCGTTTGCTAGCAGACTATTTGCAGTGTGCTACCAACGTGCTCTGCACTAGATTAGTGTGCTAGCACAGTAATAGGTGTGCTGTGCTGTGCGCACACCAAGCTGTGCTGTGCGCACTGTGTGCACAGCAGCACATTACCCAACACTAGTTTTGAGACGTTTTTTGAGGGATTTGAGTGACTGAGAAAGTTTGAGGGAAAGTCTCAACTGTCGTGGCCCCGCAGCTTAAGGATTGTGCTATCATTTTGTGTCCCTACTACGCTGATGTTTGAGCCATCGTTCTTCGAATTTCTCTTCGTATACTGTTTCTCAACATGTCCATACTCGCCGCACGCGAAACACTTCACTGCTCTTTTCTCCGTACTTCTTTCTTTGCACTCTGCAGCACGGTGCCCTGTATTACCACACTGAAAACAAGTTGGTCCTTTGTTCTTCGTTGGGCATGTTGCTAGCTTGTGATCCACACTACCGACACTAAAACAATTATTTTATTCGCTTATTTTATACCTGTTATTTGTGTCCTTCTTTCGAACGTCTCTTTTTTTGTCTGTCCTTTCCATGAATTCTAGTTTGTGTTTCAACGCTTGCAGATTTTCTGCTTCGTACAATATCGCGCTCTCTCGAGCGTCTTCGGTCGCGCCGTCAGCGATATATTCACACAAACTTATTGCGCAATGCGCTGCATCGCATAGGTGTAATCTAACAACGATTCGTTGGCCCGCTTGCGCCTAGCGACCAATTCTCGATGCACGTCGCTAGCACGCACTAATTTCCCGAATTCCTGAATCAGCGCCTCACGCAACTCAACGTATGATTTAACGTGATCCTGAGTCTGAAGGACGCGCGGTTCCCGTTAGCTTTTTTCGACACATCACAAACTTCTGGTCATCCGTCCACCGTACCGTCCTAGCAATATCCTCGAATTCACGAATCCACAACTTTACATCCTTTTTGACATCATTTTCGTATGAATCGATCGCTTCCTCGACATCACGAAACGAATAAACACGTTTATCATCCTTATCACATGCATTTTGTTCCATCCACGCGCTTCACACTTCTTCACGAGGCCAGATCGAGTATAATCAGTTACCAACTCGGTGATTTTGTCCGTTAAATCCATCTTGCAACTTTACACAGTAACAACTTTTTCTTTGCTACAACTTTATCTCAACTTTACGACAAGCAAACACTTTGCTTCAACTTCACAATAAGCACAAATTTTCTTCCACTTTACATTAAGCACAACTTTGCTTCAACTCTACATAAGGCAAAACATAGCTTCAACTTCACAATAACCAACTGCACTGAATTGTATCCTATCCCGGTTGAGTCCCCATGTAGGAATATTAGGTGGATTAAATTCAGTGCATTATTGATTCAAACCGCTTCGTTGCGCTGCTCCGATGCGATTAACTGCGCACACATCCTTAGCGCTATTTTTTGGGTTTAATTGCTATAATAACTATAGCGCGTGCCCGCCTAACATTTTCTTCTTCTCTCCTACATACATTGCAATTATGTTGCCTTATGATAACTTTTTCTTATAACCGAGAGGAGAACCTTCATAGGGACCCACCTTCCAGAAGGGAAGACCAGCTAAGCTGGAAGCACCACGCTCTGGGGACTGTCCGATTTGCATAAGCACCTACGGACTAAACTCCTTTCGAACCTCGAACTACTGATGGATCACCCAGAAGGGTATTACTTCGTGCAGCAGCCCTTAGGGTACATTCGATTGAGCAAAAAAACATCGAATCTCCCACGGCACCGCGCTAAGGCCCTTGGCTAGAGGACCAGGCGAAAAATGGACGGTATATACACCTCAACGGCAAGCACATAAGTCTCACCGCCGAGTATAAGACCTGGATTCCGAATCTGGATTGGGATCCAAAACAAGAGTCCGGATCCGGATCCTTCAGGATTCGGATCTTGCAGGATTGGGATCCTTTAGGATTGGGATCCAAAACAAGAGTCCAGATCCCAGATCCGAATCTGTCAGGATTGGAGTCCGGGATTGGCATTTAAAGCGGTGTTTACATTACATTATAATCAGGCGCGTCTGTTCACGAACGCTGTCAAACAGTCTATTAATGGCCCAACCAGCCAAACCAACATGCTTTCTCGCTTTGGCAGGTTTGAATGTTTAAAAGACACAACGAGAAGGTATGTTGATATTGCTAGTTGGGTACAATGTTTTTAACCTTCAAAGCATTTCTGATACTGTTCATCTATTCATGCTGTTCAAGCATTTTGACTGTGTTTGTTCGGAGGAAACACAAAAAAACTGGCATAACCTAGTCGTGATTGCATTTTGTTTTAGTGTTATTTTGTATGTATTTTATTGAAATACATTTTGCATTTTTGGAGCACATAATGAGACATTTATTGCCAACATTACTGGATATCTTCGGCGTTTAAATTTTGTTTCAGGAATAAAATTTCGTTCAATTTTTTGGGTAGCAGCCTATTTCGTCTATCTGTGTAAATTTGCCCTGCCTTGGAAAAAATGCGTTCGCATGGAACAGAAGAAGCTTGAACCGTTAGATGTTTTTGAGCAAGTTTGTATAATTTTGGATAGCGCTGGTGCTCCTGCTTCCACCAATCAAGGGGATTTTCGTCAAACGGTAATATTGCTGCCTTTATATATAAATCATATTCTGTAATAGCTGCTGCCCTAGGGTTTAGTGGTTCTCTAGTTCGATTAACTTCAGCTATAAATTCTGAAAATATAGATTTTTTTACAGGTGCACTTGCTTCTGATTCTGTTTCCCTTGCAGTGAACTGACTGTCTTGGCCATATAAACGGGTTATTTTCGTTATAACTGATTCTTTTAGCGTTCTATATACTATTTCTTCATTTTTGAAAGGTACATTTTTTATCCTTGGGTCTAAAAGCATTGCTTCTTTAGTTATTTCGTTATTGCTTGTCGCTCGGAATCGTTCATTTAAACCATCAATGAGACTATCAACTAAATTTTTGGAATCATTATCTAGTTCTTGAGTGCTAAAGTTAATCATTTTATCCTTTAATATTTTTATAAGTAACCCTACCTTAGAAAAAGTAACTTTTTCAGCTGAAATTGTACTTGTTGCTTCATAAAAAGGGTTGAGAATGATAATTGATTGTTCTATAGTACTCCAATGGTGTGTTTGCAAATTATTTTGTATTTTTAGGGAATCTATACACACTCCTAGGGCAACCTTATTTTTGTAAAAACGATTAAGCATATCATACGTGGAATTCCACCGTGTTGGAGTGTCTTGTTTGAGTTTTAAATTCTCCATGTTCAAGTTTTTCTGATTTTCAGCCAGTTTTGATGTTGCCAAAGCACTTTTCTTAAAGTGCATGACAATTTGTTTCACTTCTTCTACTATTGGTTTTATGCTTTTCGTAACTGCATTTTGCACAACTAGGTTTAAGGAATGAGCAAAACAAGAGAGGTGTGGAAGTTTTAAAATGGATGCTGCTAGCTTCATGTTAGACGCATTATCTGTTGTTATTGCTACTATTTTATCAGAAATGTGAAATTTTTCCAAAACAACTTTAAGCCATTCTGCGATATTGCGACCAGTGTGTTGAACAGTAAACTCTTCGCATTCTAGCATTAGAGATGCAAGATGAAAATCATTATTTATAAAGTGTGCAGTAACGGCGTAAAAGGACGTGTTGTTCAAATTTGTCCATCCATCTGCGGTTAAAGAAATTACAATGGCTGAAGAAAGTTTACTTTTGACAATGGCTAATGAATCTTGGTATATTGCGGGCAGTAGGCTATTAGTAAGGGATTTTCTGCTTGGTGTAGTGTAATTTGGATTATGTTTTTTTAAAAAATAAAATCTGCAATCTGGAATGAAAATTGTAAAAATCGTATTTATTTTATTATCACATTATCACATAGCTTCGTTTAAATGCTTAAACGTTAATCGTATACGCTCGTTATCCTTACATCTCGAGATGACAAACGTTCTTGTTTTCACAATGAGCACTAATAAGAGTCACAACACCCCCAAAACCAGAACTTTTGATTTTAATCTACATAGGATTATTAAATTTAGTTTGACTATCAAGTTATTGCGGCTGATTTTAGGCCCCTACATTTCGAATATCCTTTTACATGAATCCTTTCAAAACTGAACTTAAAAGCTGGATATTTGACCTTTAACGTCTGCAACTATCAGTTTGTATTTAGCTTATTGTTTGTTAGACTCTCAGATACATACCTTGCACGGATAAAATAATTGCTCTGCAATAGAATATTGCAAGCATCTAAATGATAGATACCAGGATCATCACACAATTCAACGGACGCTTAGTGTTTGTTATCCGGTTTAACTTGTAAATCGCAGGATCACCGCACAACTCAACGAACACTTAGTACGTACTTAGGGCGTACGACACGGCGGTGGTGCTGGCGGGACTGATTCCGCTACACCTACAGGTGAAGGAGATAGCGCGGCGGTACGAAAGACACCAGCAGGCGCTACAGAGAGGCGTCCTCATCGATAAGGACGCCATCAAGAGATTGGAGCGATCGGCAACCATCGCGCAGTGGCAGACATCGTGGGACCAGGATGCCGCTCATCCGGAGGCGAGCAGGTTCAGAGGATGGGCTCACCGCGTGCTACCGGACATCGCCGGCTGGGTAGGTAGGAAACATGGCGAGATGGATTTCTTGCTTAGCCAGGTGCTCTCCGGACATGGCTTTTTCCGGGAGTACCTGCACGCTATGGGATTCACCTCTGCCCCTACCTGCCCCTTCTGCGCCGACGACACCGTGGAGTCGGCAGAGCACATGGTGTTCCACTGCCCGAGGTTCGCTGATGTACGCACACAGCTTCTGATGAACGCGGAAGGCGTTGTCATCACCCCGGAGGAGCTGGAGCGTGTCCTGCTGTCGAGTCCGAAGGCTTGGCAGAGTACGGCCAAGGCAGCAAAGCGGATCTGCAGCTTCCTGCAGCAACGGTGGCTGGAGCAGCAGGTTGCCGAAAACGCGGCAATCACTGCCGAGATAATATCCGCCAATGAGCTGGCGGAACGCATTCGGCAGCAGGCCCGCAATGCTGCCAGAAACGCCGGCCAACGACGAAGACGCCGAGAACGACAGCAGCAGGTGGTACCAGCAGCCGACGAG
>STHD01026377.1:0-13223 GCA_016170015.1 Anopheles longipalpis | reverse complement strand
GCTCGCTTTAGCATGAAATGTTTGGGGTACACGTGCTACAGTTCAAATGCCATCTTGTATTTGGGAATTCGTTTTTTTTGTTTGTTTCTTGGCTACATTCGTACGCACCGATTCTCATGCGTTTCATCTTCACCCAGCAAACCGTAGAGCTTTGCCACAGCGTGCACTGTCTGCGAAATGTGATACATTATTATTTATGACGATAAAAATTTATGACTTTGTTTTTCTGCCAGTCAACATACACCGGTGACTGAGGTTCCTTTTCCTTGCGCCAGTTATTTTCGTTCGTGTGTTCGTTAGTCTGTTGGGCGTTTTTCCTTCACTTTGCTGTCTTCACTCCCTCAAGGGAATGGGAAAATGGGGGGTGGGGAGGGGGCTATTTTTTCTTCCTCTCGGGGAAACGGGATTGTGTTCGATTTGTTCGATGGCACATACCAGCGCTAGCTTCGAGTCCGAAGTTGATTGATAAAGCGTCAGGTTGCGTTCTGGTACGTCAAACGGTTAATAGGCCGAAGGAAGGTTAAATCTGTGCAGAGCTGTATTTGCTGATGCTCTATTTTTGTTGCAGCGCACGTATGCGTTCCCGTGTTACGGCGCACGGAATGTGCGGATCGATACCGGCCCATCACGGTGGGAAGTGGACAAACAAAAAAATCTTGCCGTGAGTGCGTGAGTGAAATTCAAAAACAACGCACAGCATGAGAGAGATTTGAACCGAGCAAGTGGTTCTGTTGTAACATTGAAAAATTGACTTAAATGTTTGTTCAAATTGTATTTCATTTGTTTGTTTTATAACCTGTATTACTAGAAGGAGTACACGAATACCCTAAGTATCGAAAACCCAAATATGAATAATTTTAATATATTTTATTAAAACCTTCACATGAAATTTTTAGAATTAACGTACACGGTTATTGCGTTGTTAAAAAAAATACAAAAAAAACCAAAAAAACGACAGTGACACTTACTTCCACTTCTGTACACTTTCATCTGCTTTCAAACAGCTTTTCCATTGAAATCAGAGCTCCATCCGAAGCTTTGATGTTCGCGTGCGACATGTACTGTGCTTAAAAGGTATCAACTTGAACATGAAATTCAAATATTTTCTAGTGCAATTCAACATTCATATCGCACCGCGTCTGTCACACTCCGTTCTAGCAACTATCATACAATGTGCATTACTTGTCAAGCTTTTGTTTTTGCCGCGTGTTAGTTTTTTTCTGTGAATCACTTTCCCATAGAATTCATTTTATCACTACACCCAGCGCACAAAACAATCGGTACGAATGTTTCTTTTACTTCCAAATTTACTCTAAACCAACCCAAAAAAAAAATGACCCATTTCATGGAGAGTTTTAGCGCGCCATGGATAAAGGCGCATATAAAATGGCAAACTTTACACATTACACGTCCAATCCAGTGTATGCGTTCATGCCCCATTCGTGACTACCGACGTGCCGAGAAACGATTATATTTGTGTGTTTGTGTGTGTGAGTGTATTCCCCAGGCTGAATCCTGCTGGTGAACGTATTTAATGTGTCTCGAGCTTGAACTCACTACGCGATATACGCACGGATACGCAAACAATTGCTGGGTAAGCTACGTAATTATGGAACCCGATCGTAAAGTCGTGTTATGGATGTAGTTGAAACGTTTGTTTGTTTTTTTTTTTGGCGGAAAATGACAAAAGTTTTGCAATATTTGTACGACCAATCGGTGGAACAATTGATGGAAGGTCGGTAGTAAATGGTGTTGAAGGAAGCTTCACTTTAATTTGTCTTTTATTTTGGTGCAATTGATGCACCTACAGGGCTGGACCATTTTGCTATGGAAAAGACGACCAAGTTTATGTTTTTTTTTGTACAGAATTTGTAAAATTTTATGAATTTAATTATCAGGTTTGACCAATAATATATTTATTGGCCGTATTAACAAGCGGTAGAAGATATTTAACAGTAAGAACCAATTTTTTTTTCAAATAACTGAAAAAAGCTTGAATCTTTAAAGACAATAACTTTCATTATGATGATTTGTTTTGGCCATCAAAACAAGGATATTAAGGTTGCTGCTCTTCAAAAAACAGTAAAAATAATCAGAAATAAACTAGAGAAATGCAAACGGTGACTTGCTCTACCGGCGCACCGTCAAACCTCTGGGAAATGTAATATGGAAATTGTTGTCTGATAACCAGTCCAAATATTTGACCTCAAAACTCACCAGACCTAAACCCTGAGGATTAGTTTGTATTGGAGGCAGTGGAAACTACTCTTATTGCAATTTCAGTAATAGAAAAAACCCAGTTAATGGATCAAATTAAAACATTTCTTGAGACCCATTCCATTGCGACAGTCAGCATCAGCTTGTTCTTTGATTCTGAAGCAGAATTGAAGCATTGATCGATGCCATCGAGGTGTCAATTTGAGTGAATCTAGTTAATAAAACAATAAATCACTTTGTCTGTAATTTATTTTTGTCATAGTTTGAAACATAAAAAGTACAAAAACTCCTAATTGCTCCACTGCACTTGAACATCCAGACACACTTCCTCTTTAGATGGAATTTAAATGAAAGTTAAGTTCCTCCTTTCCTTTCAAGTTGAATAGGAACATTTAAAGATAGACGTGCAATCCTTTTACATCTAAATTGCTTTGAGAAAGGTTTTGCAAATAATGAATTTAGCTTTGATATGATGTACAAAATCAACATGAAAAGAATCCAAAAATGTTCAACAATTTCTCCCTCAAACTTGAAACTACTTTTGGAAACACTGCATTGTTGCAGTCATAAATTTACATAATTATTTATACTCATCTCCTTAATGACACTATCGTTGCATGATTACAACAGTATATTTCCCACTTAAAGCTTCGGTACTGTCCCATCGTCGATACAATAATTTCACATGATAAAAGCCTTCGGAACTCGTTACGATCGTGCATAATTGTTCAACGAAAAACACTTCAATCAATCCCGCTTCGTTTGATGCAGAATGCATCAATACAATATCAATTTTCCCTCGCAGGCACAAACGATGGACGCGTAGCGGTTCGTGCAACATTTCACTTTCTGGTCAACCGCCACGCAACGCAGCAGTACGAGCGTTAATTGTTCTCCACGGGTGGTTGCGGCAAACAGAATCCATCCCTAGTGGTGGTCTGGTCTGGTGGTTATATCTCTGGTACGACACCGACAGCGACATCATCGCGCCCATCATCGACAGTTGTCAATGATGGTGACGCGGTAAAGCCCAAAACCCCTGAAGGTCACCCGTCCATCATTCACTGTCCGCGCTGTTAACCCATATGTGGGCAGCTGTATGCTGCCCAATGCGTACAGCCACCTTCCTGGAACATTATATTCGCAAACGTTGACAGAAGGCACGCTGAAATGTGTCAGCGTGTGTCGTGCGGTGTGTGTTGGTCGTATATTTTATGTGTTTATTTGTTTAACTTTTCACGCTCGCGTTCCATTTCGTGCCTTTAAGTTACCGAGAGGTTTGGTAGTGACAATATTGCACGGCCCCGTATTATGTTACCCCCTGAGTGGTTAAAGGCTTTAGCACGGGAAAGTGGGTGAGCATTTTATTATGAGCTTTTTTTTCTGCTGCTGTCCGCGTTACTTTACGCTTCATTGTCACTCTCCGGGGCCAGGAATAGATGTGATGGACGCACAAAGGTACAAGGACACTGCGTACGCATTTACGCACTTTTTCCTTCCATTTTTTTGTTGTTGTTTGGTGTCCTTTTGCTTTACTCGGAACATTTCAGACCGACAGACAGTGATGGAATTCGATTATGGTCCCTTTTTTGCTTTAGTTAGTTGATGGCAGCTGTTTCATGGTATGTTTGCCTGCCTGTGTGCTTACGTATGAAACGCAAACACTCTCACACACGTTCAGTGATTCCGCACCTACTTGAAGGTTACACACCCACCAGGATGATCGATTCCGTGTGATAGCTTTTGTTGTGTTTTTATTTCTTTTTTCACACACACACACCCTCTGTGTTTATCATCGCGCTTTCGTTGTGCCGTTTGGTGAACGGTGAACGGAAGCCATCGATAAAATAAATTGATGTCACATTCAAAAGCTGCTTTTAGTCCATACATATGTAAATGGTACGGAAAGGACAGCTAGAACTTCAGCAGAAGCGCTACCGAATGGTACCGATGGTCAGGTGTCGTTAGTGTCTGTTTGTCTATCGTCGCACTAAATCCAACTGCACACCTATTCAATCTTTTATTTTATTTCGTTTTTTTTACTCTCCCCCTTAGTAATAGCAATCGCTTCCATACCCGCCCCAAAAATGGCAAACACACAGTTTGTATTGATTTTCTCCCTTACGTTACGGATGTCTTTGTTCGGGTTGATGTTGTTGCTGTTCGTCCCTTAGCCTTAGCCATAGAAAAAAAAGGACACGCGGCAGATAGTAGCCGTGCCACAACTAACACCAACCACAACCGTAAAAATGATAACAACAACAATTAAGAAGATGAATTGAATCGATTAACTGTCGCCGGGGTTTCGTACTGGTGCTGTGAAACGAACCGAAAACGAATGGACTCTCCGCTTTGAGGGTTTTCTTTGACAATTTGACACGAAACGCGAATCCTGCAGGAATGTGACCTTTAGTGGGTGACCAACATTCAGCTTGCGTTCATCCCCATTACAGGTTGCCCATTAACCGTGCAGCAGGTTCGATGGGTTTTCGAAGTAAAAACTCGACTTTACCATTCAACCATTACTTCTTTACCGCTCGGCAGACTTTTGGTACGAATTTATCGATGCAAAGAATCGAGAGGGAGTTGTAGCCCGTGTTCGCACGGTAAAAGATTCTCATCGAATGCGATCAATTTCAATTGAATGTGTGAAGGGGGGCACAACAGCAAACAACAACAAAAAAATACATAACAGCATGTAGCGCAAACCGAAAACGGAAGAAAGCAGCACGTACAACACCGCAATGCGCGAGTTGTATAAAATTTTGGAAAGAACGCTGTAGGAAGGGAGAACAACACGAGAAAAAAAGAGTTTGTGATAAATGGTGGTGGCAGCTTGGAGGTGTTATCGGGGTTTATCACCGTGAAAACCACCCCTCCTGAGGACGTCTTTCAGCTTCACTTTCGATGCGCATCGACGATTCGCTATCAATCACTGGGCGCCTCCATCGCGGGTCGTTACCGCGCTAGCCCACAAAAGTATGATGTCAGTTCGCAAAACGGAAGAAACGGTTGACTGGGTTTGGTTTGTTTCGGTACTTGCATATTCTCAACCACCTTCTCCCCCCCCCCCCCCTCCCACCACAACTCAGTGACAGTTGATTATATTCCGAGGAAAAATAACGCTCACCGCTATCTTTCGCATCGTTGTAGTGTGTGGAAGGAAAATTCGTAACGAACGATTTCGGGGAGATGTGTCGCGCATTGCCTACTGTACGGGCGCAACAGGTTATGGTGCTGTGCAAATAGTCTACCCAGTAGGGGCACCTAGAACGCTACCACACGCTGTACGGTATGCGGTTACCATAAGGCAGCGGTTTTATTTGCTCGGAAGGAATGAACCGAAGAAATTATTTACATTTTTCAGTATGTCGCAATGGAAGCAATTGTATCGCTTACATCAAGCAGATAAATGCCAAATCGATTATCAGAATGCTCTGGTTCGATATCAGCGAAGCATGTTGACGTTGACACTAGAACGACCGGAAAAGTCTCATAGATAAGTTTATTTCTCTCAATTCTGTAATTATAATTCTTAACTTGTATAGAACAAACTATATTTTAAAAACATTAATTTATTCGCTTACTTTGTTATAAAATATTTAACAATAAAAAACACTTGAAATGCTTGATACTTCAAGATGCACTAATATTCAGCTTACGAATTAGATCTCCAATGTTTACTAAGCTTTCAACAACCAATTACAATTGCTATTAATCACATTCATAAAAAGAAATCATTTCGGTTGATCACGCGTCGAAACTGATTCAAAACAGCTGATGATATAATTTGCCTAGCTTAGTGTTGAATAATGGCCAACAAAAACTCATCTTAGACCGTTGGTTGATCCACCCCAACGTTTCACATAAAAAAAGATGGCGATCGTGAATGACAATCCCACCATAAAATCGAATAGCGTGATTTTATTTCTCCCGAAACAGCGTGGCAAGTCTTGGTGTCTACTCGTAAACAACATTTTGGTCTTCATCTCTACCACCCACACACACACACACACACACTCACCCCACCCACCTAGTGTGTACAATAATAAATCTTTCCATTCTTGTCATAACTTCCGCTCCATCGTGAAATCATAATGACAGCTCATTCATGAGATGGTGGTTCAATTGAAAATATCGGCAAGCAAATTGAATCTAGCAAAAGGCCGATTGTATCGTATCACAGTTTTTGTCAGTTTTTGCGTTGGTCATCTTCGGCATTTGATGGAGAAACTTTTGATCGTCCTAACTGAAGACACGTTTCGTTCGGTCGGTTGATCGTCTTTTCATGATGGGGTGTGGATTTGTGTATGTGCGTTTTTATTTGATTTTGTTTTTATTTATTCTTGCATCCATTTATTGATAATTTTATGATTTCTATTGTGGTATGAATTGTTCTTTTTTTTTCGTTCATTTGTCCTGTTGCATCGATGAGTCACTGTCACTACAGAATTTTTATTTTTTAAGAATGTAATTGAGGTACGAAAAACTACACGAATTTGAAGCTATTTTTGTACGTTGTTCCAATTGTAATTTCTATTTGAAGACTATCCTTTAAAGCTGTAATATTATAAGGAAAATCGTATAAAAGCATCCTTTTCATTAACAACCGCAAGACACATTTCTCAAAACAAAATATCCTCACTCCGGTGCGATTCAATGGTAATGAAAGTGTTTTTCCTTCTCAACTTAATCCACTCATACAAAGTAAATGTAGAAAGAAATACTATAAAAAAAACTAAATGACACAACTACAAAACAGTGCCACACCCAATAAAGACAGCCAATAACGGTTGATGGGCGAAACGAAATGTGCTCAAAGAGTAGAAGAATAAAAAGGAAACGAACAAACGCTTGCTACTCTATTTGCGGTAAGCCATTTTTCTCCATTCCACCATTCAGCACAAATGGCTGGTGAATCGATGGTAATTCGGGAGGAAAAAGAAAAAAAGGAAACGAAAGAAAAAACCACCCATCATCCACCCACCTCATTGCTAGTTTCTATTTGCTTCTTCGTCAATCAATTCCCAATGAGCTGAAGATGATTGCCGGGCCACCGCGGGTAAGTAGTATGGTAAGAGCAGTAAAATATACGGTTTGCGACAAAAAAAAAATAAAAGGGGTTTGATCAAAACGCTAGCGAAGGGCAGCATTGGTTTTGCGGTTGCCGGCAGTCGGGTTTGAGAATTCGAAACTCGATGAGACATCCACTCATTTGGTTTGCATTTCATGGCCAATTACGCGCGAGCACGCGTTACTGAGTGAGTAACGCTGTTATTTGCAAAGCATTACGCAATGCAAATATATAGCGCAAATAAAGCGCAAGTCGGTTTCGCTTGTTGGGCGAAAGGCTTGCCAATCACCAAGCAATCAGTCTTGTGTTGTGATATGGTTTTGTCAGCACTTTACACAAGCACACTCGAGCACATACGAGAGCATCAATTTGTGCGACAGTTTGAAGTCTATTCATCTTGCCTCAAATCAACCGGACAGAGCGTTTGCGTCTGTGTGTGGAAGGTTCATTTGCATGCATGAACGAGTTTTCACGATTACCATTCATAATTTTATTTATGTTGCTTCACAAAAAACACACACACACACACATGCCTGCTGAGTATGGTAAAGGTATGCAAGGGAAATATTATCGTCCTTGTCCTCAAGGGTGCAACATTATTACTGCACTCGAGCATGATGAGTGCTCGGTGAGACGATATGCATTTGCTGCAGCAACTTTACGCTGTACGGTGGAATGAAACGAGCTAAAGGCGAGAACTTTTCACAGTTTGTTATCCTCCTTCTTCCATCTTTACAAAATCTTGTGGAGGAAAGAAAAAAGCACACGAAGTGGAAGTTTTGCTGTTGCGCATCGCTCGATTTATACACTAAATCGCGCTACTATTTGATTGCTATATTGAGGGGTAGGTAGGTAGAAAGGTATAGCCACTTACACACACACACACACCAACAAATTCACCCTTGGATGGACAGTGCGTGGTGGACCGTTGGATGTCGGTGGGAACGAGGTACAGGTACAAAGCGGGATAAAAATAAATCTTCTCGTACGAGCTCTTCCGTAATCGTGTAGCGAACGCCGTAATATTCGCCACACCGGAATGTACGGGCCGAATGCGATGAGGGGGTGGCTTTACTTCTTCTCACCCTTCTTCAACCCCTCGCCCCTCCAAAAGGTGAAAAAGGAAGTTGGTACTTTTCCACACAACTACATACATACGGTGTGGGATAGTGTACCAACTGAGACAAGCACAATTAATTGCCGTGGGAACGAAAATGTGTAAAAATGTATAAAACGAATTAAATCATTTAACCATTTTTGTGAATAATGTAATTTTTTTCAAAATATTCTTCAAATATTCAAAAAAAAAACATTAAGACAAAAAGGAACCCTAAGTATTCATTGCATTTGTAAAATCGTTTCCGAGCGCTGTTAAACGCTTTTTCATCGCCAAAAACCAACCGAAGGTAGAATTGAATTGTCTTACACATTTGTTTTCCCACACGCACAATGACATCAAATCGGTTAAAGAGCGCGAGCAATGGCGCTGAAAAATGAATCAGACAGACCGGGCTAAAAATAAAGTAACGTCTAGTGAGGGAACGCAATTCATCCTTCACCGAAAGATTTACACTGTCCGCTAGTGGACCAATGGTTGCATTAAGGTGTACGCTACAACTAGCAATATGGTATCTGTGGCGTATTTTATCACTAATGCGTCCTTCACAATCAAACAAATTTTAGCTTTGCGTGGGTTTAGGTGAAAGAGAAATGATTGTTTTGTGTCTTTTTCATTTTTTTGTTTGTTTTTGAAATTTGCATCGATTTTTTTATTTTGAACATTAATAAATTAGCTTAACAAAATTAAATATTAACAAAAAATACTTCTATTATGTTTCCAAACGACTCAATTTTGGAACCGAAAGTCTCATTTTATTGTGTGAATTTATGGAAGCAAGTTCCATTGGAAACCGTTTTACTACACTTTTGAATATTTTTGAAACAAAACCAAAAACAAAATAAAGCCGCTTTCGTGTTTTGAGGGTACTATTTTACTCATTTTATTTGTAACCGAATCGTACCGAACAGATTATCCCTTTAAAGTACGTTCAAACTTATCAAAGCAAAAAGTGGGAAAAAGGGCACACACATACACACACACACCAGATAAATACTTTCATAAGCTGGCACCCGTAATCGGGTATCATTATCTTTCTCGATCGGCTGCCACTTTTAACTCGCGGACGAGAAATTAAAAATCAACCATTCGACCCAGTTTTCTCGCCCATCCGCTCGGTTGGGTCAATTGCCCGGAGGAAAGCCGGCAAAACTTTATATTCGCTCGCGTGCATGTGTTTTTCCCTTTCTTTTAATTTATTTTTTCTTCAAGTTGTCGCCCACCAAGCGTTAGAAAACCCAAACCCGGACGGCTTAGATACGCGGTTTTGGGTATTTGGGCTGGTCGCCTTACAAATGGGTTAAAACAGTTAGCGATTAGTCGATGTCAAACAGCGGTGACGGTAAAAGGGGGTTTAGGTTTAGGGGTTCGGCTGGGAAGGCCGGCGCAGGGGAGAACAAAACATTCCGTTGGGGTTTTTATTGCTTCGGTTGTTTATTGTCCGTTGTTTTTCGCGCAATCCGAAAATAAGACGGCAATGGGTAGAGGTTTTTGTGAGCGGGATGAAATGGCCGGTTGCGTTTAATGCATGTAACTCATTCGTCGAAATGTGGGGTCTTCAAGTAAGTTTTTCATTGATTTTGTTTTTGAGAAAGTTATTAAAGTTGGTCTCTTTATCCAAAATTTAAAACCAAACTGTATCCTTTTTTTATCAGCAAAGCTTCCTTTGCGTTGCTCTTATACCTTAACACTAAAACAACCTACTGTTTAAAGCATTTTTTTTAATCGTCCAAAAAGCTTATTCATGTTTTAAAATTTTCTGAGAGATTTAAATACCTAAAAGTTAATTGCAAATTTGAACACATTACGGTAAAATTGCTTAAATCCGAAAGTGAGTTGGACTAGCAGGAAGCGGTTTAGTGAAAATAACTGGTCAAGTAGTTCTATTGTATGAAAATACAGGGAGACTGAGGACGTTCGTTGGTTCCAGCAAAAGTGCCCGGTCGGTGTCGTTAAGTGTAAGTTGACAGTGATTAAGCTGGTGGAGCACTTACATTTATAAATAAATGAAATACAGTAAAAAATACACGCACTTGTACGCACTCCAGAAACAGTGTACGAACACGGAAAGAAATTCAATCCGAAATCCGCGAGGTTGACGAAACACTTATCTCAAACTAAGTGAATCATTGTACGCAGGACTGCCTATCCTGCTTCGTGTAAATAAAGTCAAAGAACACCAGAACTGGCAGGCTAAAACCTCTTGAGAAACCCAGTGATGAAACTCAATCGACACTACAGCGAAATAGTTACGTACAGAGAGATTAGCTCTGCATATGGTGGGACCGTGAGGATGTCATATATTACGAACTGCTTCTGAGTACTAAAACCATCACAAAGGAACGAAATCAAGTGCAACTAGTTACTTCAAAGCGAGCATTGAGGAAGAAAAAACAGCCGTATGCTTTTGCTACGTTCAAAATTTGTTTTTTTTTTTTAAATAATGAATAGTTTCTCATTCTACTTCCTCCATTCATACTCCAGAAGGATTGAAATATGTTTTAACAAAAAAATTGTTATCATGTAAAATTTACGTATTGTCATAAATTTGAATAAAAAATGTATATATGATGGATAATTCATTGAATAAAAACAATTAAAAAACAATAAAACAAAGCTTTAAAAGTTGGGTAAGAAAACACTGCAAACTTACTTGCACACCCAATATGATTCAAATAATTTGTTCGAAAAAAAAAGTTTTAATAATGTTGTTGTAATGTTTATGTGAAAGAAACTCTTAAAAACATTAAAAAAAATTAAACTAAATTCTAGCTCACACAACTTCAAAATGCTCTACTCACTTCTGCAATGGGTCGTGGATGGCGCTAAGCGAAACTAACGGAGGGACGGGAAGGCAAACACAGCTCCGTGAGTGTCGCTCGGTTGCGCGTACACCCACGGGCAAAAAACCCGTTACGAAAAGGACCGTCCCCTTCTAGTGGGTCAGGTTGCTTGCACACTCACTCACACCTTTTCCTGTTTTGTTTGCCACCTTCACAGGTGCAAACCTTCTTTCACTCTTGCTTGCTTGCTTCTAGCACTGCTTTACACTGCACACGATGCTTTGTACCACCTTGCGTACAATCTGGCACTATCAAACCCGGGCCACATTAATGTGGCGCCCAACCACAAAACACACCTTAAAATGGTAAAAGAAAGAAGAAAAAAACAACGAAAATAGATGGGTGACGAAAACAACAACCAAAAAAAAAGCGACGCATTTTCACTCATCACGACTGCATTACAGCATCCATGCATCCGTGCGGTGTTCTGGCATGCAGCACTATAGAAGTGGAGCTTTTTTATTATTTATTTTTTTACAAGATAGACGCGATCTTTTCCTCTGCCATGCTTTCGGCTCGTTCCTTATACGGTCACTTGAGAAACAATTTGCAGCAAATTTCACCACAAACACTTCACCATGAATTTCGCATTCCCGTGGGTTGGAACATTTTAAAGAACCGCAAAAAAAACAAACAAAACAGACGAACAATTTATGTGCTCACAACACGGTGGCTAAATGATGAAGAGGTGCAGGATCAGTAAACGTACACGACACTTGTCATCGCGCGCTGGCCGGTGCGTTCCATTCATCACAGTTTCACCGTGGAAAATTAAACTGCATTTTGACGAGCTAGTAGTGCACAATTTGTAACCCATTTTTGTATAAGCATTTGAGTTTGCTTTTAAATAAATCACAAATGCGAAAAAGATAAATATATTTGTAAAATGAAATACTTTTACGTACAGATACGCGAAGGAACGGGCCCGAAGGCCTGCCGTCGTTCGACTGACGGTACTAAGCTGGCTATCCAGGGTGCGGGCGAACGTACCGGCGTTTGCGCAAGTGGCATGCGCAAAAACAGGCAAACGCTCGTACGCGCCATTGCGTCCGTTGACCATGGGAGAGGACTTTTTGGTTTAGCGTGAAGAAGAAGAAAAAAAAACCATCGTGCGGAACCTGAACTCGTACGAAAGAATCTTCACTCGTTCGCTGACCATAGGTGGTACCGTGGTTGGTGTAACGTGTGAGCAAATAGCAGATCAACGTGCAATAGATAAAGAGAAAGAGAGAGTCGGGTAAAACCATAAATACCGACACATCGAGCAGAGGATAAGAGCATCCGTTTAAAGAAGAAACGAGAGCGAACGAAAAAATAAAGATTAAATAGAAACACGCACGGCACCGACTAGTGTGGTCCTAATTTCGGAGTGGCTAGTCCACAAAAAGTGCGGCCGTACGCACATTTTTGTGCCGTTCTATTGAACATTGAACTGAGTAGTTTCGGTTCGTCCGCTTCGTTTTGGGCACACCGAGTGCCGAGCAGCTAGCGAACCTGCCGCACGGTTTGTTTGCGTGTGGTCGGGGTTGGTGTCACCCAACACAGTCAGAGTGCTGCAGCTGCAGACTGACGGTGGATTTATTTTTGGTACATTCGTTGGGAATTAATTAAAAGAATTGTTATTATTTTTCTTTTTTTTTTTTTCATTTTTTGTCCATAACGAATTTGTTTTTTTTTTTTACAGTGACGACAAAAGTGCACGATTTTTGTGTAATGTACATTACATTAATGGAAACCCCGAGGCAAAACACTTGCTTAAAGCCACATCAATCATTTTAATGCCCTTTTGATTGTTGTGCAGCACGTTTTTCCTGGGGAAAATTACGAACCTGAAAACGAACGAAGTAAAAGTAAAACACAAGAAAGTGAAGAGGAAGAAAAACCGCCCGATTCCATCCATCGTAACATTCGAGGTAAGATTCATTGTCATCATCATCAACGGTATCATCATCGTCACTATGCAATGGCATTG
>STHD01026376.1:0-13228 GCA_016170015.1 Anopheles longipalpis | reverse complement strand
AAGTCTGATTGCTTTATCTTCCGTACTTCCTTTAATATCTTCTTCTATCTATATATATAAAATTCTCGTGTCGCGGTCTGATGTTTTTGTGCAAATTCCTCCGAAACGGCTGCACCGATTTGAGAATTAGAATAGGTTTTAAGTGTTTTTCGTTTCACTGTGTGACCTGTGGCCAATGTTATGCGTTCTTTTCTGCTTCTTATTTGCGTCTTTTGGCAGCTGCTACTAACTGCTATCAAGTGCTATTCGATTTTAGTAACACGATTAATGCCGAATACTGCTGAAACGAAAAAGATGTAACGAACAAATCAATCAAAACACACATGACGTTTTATTTGTGCAATTTTATTCAACTAGTGAATCGACCCGGTTACAGGGCCGAGGTTCACATGGATTAGAAAATATTTTTTCAATCATACAGAAACGTTTTCTAATGTTATTCAATATGGTCTGACGGTTGCATCGCGACTACCCGTGATCATTGCGACTTGTTGTCGAGATGGATTCGTCTGGGTTCCAACCTCAAACGCGCTCATCAAAGGCAGGAATATCCATTACGCCTTGTGTATTCCAAGCAACACTTTGTTGGCGATTAAGCCTAAAGCCGTTTGATTACTTGGTGTAGTGTCAAACATTGACGATGTTGTTGGATACGATGCAATCCAGTCTTACAAGCATCTCTTCAATCCTAAACTCTTGTGATCCGATTTGAAAATTATTCGTTCTTCTTGAGGATTCCAAAGTTGGTCATGGTCAATGTCACCCCGGCCATCGTGGTTTTGGAATTGCTTCTTTTCAACCATCTAAAATTTCCAATTTACTATTCTTTTGAGCAACGGACGTCAGAATTGTGCACAATAATTCTACTACAACCGCCAAAATAGGGAAAATTCAAACATGGAAATTTGATGAAAGCCTTAGAAAATTCCGTTCAAGGCGCACTGCGGGTCTCTTCAATCCGGATTCCATTATGTGCCGGAAAAAAATATTTTCGGAGCGCATGACATGTATTCCGTTTGCTACAACCAATAGAAATAGTAACTTGTGGAATAAAATGTGTAAGCAAATTCCAAAATTCCTTAACCCTCACCGATAACGAATGAGATCAATTTAACGGCGTATATTAATGGATGTTTTCAATGATTTACAAAAATGACCTCAATGGTGGTCCATTTGCCTGGTGTTGGTAAAAGTTCGCCATTTTCACCACTTTTTGTTTTTCTCCTGGATGGGCATCACCTTTGCTATTGATTTGTTTGTGGCACCATCCTTTTGTTGTGGCATACGACTTGAACAGGTCTTGACCAACCATTACTTGCTTTTCTTGACTTTATTTACCTGTAGGATTGACTGTAATCCTTCGTACGGGGGTTCGGCCAGGATGTTAATTGATCCTCGGTCCTGTGTTGCGCTACCATATTCAGCAATTCCCGCAAAGTAGGCTTAAATTTGTACAACAACCAAAAACGACATCAACCTGGTGAACATGCAGGGTTCGATGATCGAACTCTCATATTGGAAAATTCAAGATTTACAACACTCACTGGTGAAAACGGGTATGCCAACACTGCAGTAACACTGCGTTAAGCGATAGATAAAGATAATACGTAAAATGAGTGAAAAGTTGATAGCAAGATATATAATTATGTAGGCGACGCGTGTTCATTAGTTTAAAGTACAAAACTTTTTATTAATGACGACTCGTTGCTTACAGTTGAGTTGCTCGATACAAACTAAAACTTTAATTCTAAGCTAATCCTACTTGTTGTGCCTAACCGATGGTGTTTGGTGCAGCGTGGCATGATGGTGTCGGATGGCGTACGGGGTCCAGAACTGCTGAGTTGTCGTCTGGTTCGGTCTGGACGACAACCGTGGGAAATGTTGCACTGTTCTAGGTGTCGTATGACGGTCGCTTGTCATAGGCACATAACTATATGTGTGTGTAGTCGGCCCGGTAGTACATGCGGCGCCTTATAGGACAGAATCTGGTATCAACTCCGAATCTTCAAGGAAAGCCAGAAATCCTCCTAAAGCTTTAATGTCACAAAAGAAGAAGAAGGAAAATTACTTTATTTCTAATTATAAGTTCGATCGAGAATGGTAATAATTTAAAATTTCTCAATTAATCAACGATTTTTTTCTATTTGCCATTTTAATAATGCCACACGGATCTTGACTGAACATTTTAAATGTTTGCTAGAAAACTTTACTTTTGAAGGCAATGCTAGGTTTTCGGGCTCAGCTGGTAACATTATAAAAAAGAAACAAGGAATGCATGAAATGTCATAACGAATGTTGGGCGACCTTGAGACACTTCCAAAAGGCTCGTAACGGCTTGATGTTGAGAACGCAGATCATCCAAGATAAAGAGGCAAAATTTCAAAGAGTACGTGCAGCATGGCAGGGTTCATGATGCCCTAAACCAGTGTCGGATCTAACTGTAGGCGGAGTAGGCGGCCTCCTAGGGTCCCTTCGATCAGAGGTGGCCCATGAACAGTTATAGTCGAGAATACACTTGTCAATACGGTGATTAACAGAAAAGGGGATCTCTCGCTAAGAAATTCGTCTTTATCCCGCTCAAGGGACTGTGAGGGGATATCATCGGTTTCGCAGTCGTCTTAGTTTCACCCTGATTAAAAGGAGCACGAAGCATATGAAAACGACTACAAGAGCAAATGTCGAAAAGATCGAGCAGGTGATGACAGAAAACGTAACATCACTAGTGTATCAAAAGACTGATTTGATGGCTCCAAGATTATCTGATTGGCAAGTCTATTCAAGCTCCAAAGCAAGGTCACTTACGCAATGCAGGCTTAGCAAGGCAAGGCTTAGCAGAATGCGTACTAGTGAGCTACCCTTGCACCGTCGAAAAATCGTACAGTCTTAAAAGAACTTAGAGAACAAGCTTCGAGAGTTTTGAATGAGACAGACAGAGAGAGAGAGAGAGAGAGAGAGAGAGAGAGAGACCGGTGAATTATTGATATGTTGGGGTTTGTCAATCGTATCGGAAATCAGTAAGATTTTGTATCAAACTTTGTCGCAAACGTTCTACTCTCCCATTTCTACCATCTACGATAACGATAAGAACAGCTTAACGTCGACATTCGAGGTGACACATGTAACAATCGAACGGAAAAATTCAAAATTCCACATCCAAATCCAAATTTTCAACATTATTTCCTCTAATAAAAAAACATATACAGCAAAATGCACTAAATGTTAGCAAGACACCAAATTATTAAAGGAGTTTAATAACATTCAACTCTATACTTTACATACACCACACTACAGCTATCATCGAACTCCAGACAGACGTCATCGTATCACGTATGTAGCTTATCAGCGTGTGCCAGATGCGGATGACGTAAGTTATATGAATATTTAGCAGTTAAAAAACTGTTTAAATACTTTGTTAAACCTTCTCCAATCGCTTTAAGTACATGATTAAAGTTTAACTTACTCACATCAAGGCTGAGGCTGAGGTTTTCGATTATCTGATTCACTTCCTCTGTACTTCCGTTTTTGGGCTAATGAAAGAGTCACCCTAGATGACTTTGAATTGTTCGCACCGCACTTGTATTACACCACACTTTGAAACTTTAGGGAGGTTTGTATCTTTCTCCAATAATATTCTTTCTCGCGGTACAATTGTCTATTGCGACAACTTTTCAGCTTAGTGCAACACTTGAGCCAGAGACCTCAGACAAAACACGTCCGTCCACGTTGGAGCTGGGCGAAAGAAAAAATCAAAAGATACAGAACACAAGGTACATTGATATGAGGCAGAGTTAATCCAAGATGTACATAGTAAGTGGTGAACATTTATCAATATGTGTAAGTTTACCATTGTGTCAATGGCCAATACACCCTTACTTCTATAATCACATACCAGTGTGGGTAGTGAAATTTTGATTGAATTTTGTACTTTTTCAAGTTTTAAATAAATTTCCATTTAGTTCTAAAAGATGTTTTGACTTCAATTTAATTGTACAATAGTTTCACACTACACATTAGACAGTTTTTTTAATTCGAATTTTACTTTTATTCTATCAAACATTTTTACACATTTACTTCCATTACCACCTACCTGTGTATGTGATGCATTTCATATTTGATATTTGGACTCTTCTGCGTTGAAATGTGCCTATAAATGTATTCGTATTTAGCCGTTGTATTGACGTCAAATTTTCAAAGAAGTTGCTTCAAATTATTTACGTTGATTTGAACAGAACTTCTGTACAACATGTATTACCTATGCGGGTAGGTGATTTTAGAACTAATGGGCTACAAATTGAATTAAAATAAAAAATACATTTAAAAAAATGGCAAAAATCTGGTTTTAGCTTATAGAATAGAAAACGTTTTTTTAGACATTCCTAAAGTTTCAAAACAATAGCTTCAATGTTTCAATGTTTTCAATGTTTTTTAAGGTATAAACGTTCATAACATACCTGCACGGGTCATTGAAAAGAAGATTAAACTTTGAATTCCCATTGCACCACATTGTCTGCCCTTTTTCCGCGTGTGATTATTTGCGTTATCTCGTGTGAATGTGATTTAACAAACTCGTCATCGTATGTTTGCCTTGTCCGAAGTCGTTCTTGGCTCATCGCAAACAAAAATGATATTGATCCGACGAGACAGGGTATCGGGGGGAGATCTTGCAAGCCACCCCAGTACAAATGCCATGAAAGGATTCCAACATATTTCCAATCGAATTAATGGATACCGACCCAAGCTACTGAATAAGGGCAACGATCGGAAACTCGGAACATGGAACTGCAGATCCCTCACAGCACCTGGAAGTATCCGCATTGTTTCGGGCGAGGTGAGGGCCCGCGGCTTCGGTATAGTAGCACTTCAGGAGGTGCGCTCTAAAGGACTTATGGAATGCCCGTACCGCAGTGATTGCATGATCTACCAGAGCGGTGGTGAAAAGCATGAACTCGGTACAGCGTTCCTGGTCTTAGGTGCGATGCGAAAGAGAGTAATCGGTTGGTGGCCGATCAACGAACGGATGTGCAGGTTGAGGGTTCGTGGAAGGTTCTTCAACCTGAGCATTATTAACGTGCATAGTCCGCACCTTGGAAGCACCGATGACGATAATTAGACATTCTATACGCAGTTGGAGAGGGAGTATGACCGCTGCCCACAACACGACGTCAAGATCGTCATCGGAGACTTTAACGCTCAGGTCGGACGGGAGGAGGCATACAAACCCATGATCGGTAATTTCAGCGCCCACCAGCTGACGAACGACAATGGGCTTCGCCTAGTAAACTTCGTCTCCTTCAAGCACATGACCATTCGCAGCACCTTCTTCCAGCACGCACCACGCTTCAGCTACATCTCAAGATTTCTACAGCAGACATATCCCCAGATTGACCACCTTCTCCATCGATCGGAAGGCACTTCTCGGATGTTATCGACGTATGTACCTATAGGGGAGCAAACGTCACGTCAGATCATTTTCTGGTTATGGTTAAGTTATGCCGGAAACTGTGCGTAACCTATTGGTGCGGAAGCCCAATATCAGCCCAATATGGGCTGCGATATCAGCCCACCCCAAGGCTCAACATAAATCGGTTGACCATAGAACATAGAATGCTTGGGGAAGCGTTGCCGGAGGACATCACCTTCGCGATGATATCCCTCAATGATCGTTGGCGTATGATGGAGCAAGCCATCAACAACGCGGCCGATCGAACGATTGGCCGCGTAACACGTACTCAAAGAAGGAATGGTTTGATGATGAGTGCAGGCGAACACTATCCGAGAAGATCGCAGCGCGAACCCTCATGCTCCAGCGCGAGACCAGGCAGAACGTGGAAGACTACAAACGACTGAGAAGGCAGCAGATCCGACTCTTCCAGGACAAGAAGCGCAGCTTCTAAACGTCGGATGAGCAGCTGATGCAGCAGTTATCCCAGTGGGGGGAAACTTGTGAGTTCTACAGGATGCTAAAAGCGACACGAAGCGGTTTTACTTCCATGAACGCTATGTGCCGCGACAAAGGAAAAATGGAAGTGCTACTTCGACAGACATCTGAATGGACCAGATGCAGGAGAGACCGCACCGGGTGCAGGAAGCAGTGGAAAGTAGTACTTCTACAGCCAGCATGATGATGACGAAGTGCCCTCGCCATCCTTGGACTAAGTACAATACATCACTTTGACTCTGGAAATACATCAAAGTCAGCTGGCAGCGATGGTCTGGTGGGGCTAGAGAGAGGCTAGCCGCCACTATGCATCGGTATTATGATTGTAAGAATTTGGGACCAGGAAGAACTGCCGGATGAGTGGAAACTAAAAGTTATACAGTTTACAAAAAGGATGACAGATTGGACTGTGCTAACTTCTAAGCCATCACATCCCTGAATGCTGCCTATAAGAACCTTTCCGGAATACTCTTCTGCTGACTTGCGCCCCTTGCCACTGATTTCGTCGGAAGCCATCAAGCTGGATGTGTTGGAGGCAAATCGACCACCGACCAAATCTTTACTCTACGGCAGAGCCTCCAGAAGTGCCGAGAGCACCAGATTCCTACGCACCACCTGTTCATTGATTTCAAAGCGGCCTACGACACCATAGATCGGACCGAACTATGGAACACCATGCAGCAGTACGGATTCCCAGGGAAGCTGGTACGGCTGTTGAAGGCCACTATGCAGTGCAGGGTGCAGTGCCAACCCGTTCGGCACAAGACGTAGAGGAGTACAACAAGCTCGTTGGCTGGATCAGGTGGAGTCGAACCTGTCGGAGATCGGATGCAGCCGTGGATAGGGGACCGAGTTTCCTGGAAACGGATTGGCGACCTAGTCATGTCTTCGCGACGTGCTCGACCATGAGCAGGCGAAGAAAGAAGAAGAAGTTAGTTATTATTTGATTGATTATTAGCATGTGACGTGACTTTTAATTATTACCTTCGTACTGGTATTAGAACCAATGAAATCTTAATTTATAATACAACATTAATCAAGCTTGATTGCACGGTCGCATTCTGCGAGAGGTTCTTTGGATCAATTTTTTATGATGAATTTTTACGCCGTGGGGTAAAGTAAACAAAAATCTTGATTTGATGTATTCACTTACATTTAGACCTTATACAACTAACCTAATCCCTCCTAGAAAAACTTATATGTGTACTAGAATATATGTAAATATGTCTGAATCGATCTATTATTATTAAGTGTCGCTTATTGTTTTTATTTATTACGGTAAGTATTTGTTAGATTTCCTATGGATATTTTTTGTACTGTGCCATGGTGGTAGATTTGAAATTCGTTTAAGGCACTTGTTTTGTCTTCGGGCAGGCATAAAATATAATCGGTCTTATCAAAGTTTTATAGAGCAGCAGTTGATTTTTTGTAACTCAATTAGGTGTTTCTATTTATGAAACAATAAAGCGATTTGATATGTTTTTCACTACTGATTAGTTGTTGGTCTACAAGATTTTTAAATGTTAATCTGTTGTCAAAGGTAATTCCTAGAATTGTATATTTATGTTTCCATGGAATATTCGAGAGGTTTTTTTATATTGCGTTTTGGCTTTCTAATTGAACTGATGCAGCGGGTAAAGTACGTAGACTCGGTTTTATCATCGTTGATTTTCAGCTTCCACTTTTTGCAACAAGAGACGCATTTTCTAATGCCTTGATTAAGGTTTCTTATGATAGGACCAGGAAGTTTCGCTGAGTAGCTCATCGTAAAGTCATCGGCAAACGCAAAACATTTAGTTGACTTCGATTTAGGAATGTCTGATAAGAAGATGTTAAATAAAACTGAAGACAATACGCTTCCTTGTGTTAAGCCAGTAGGAGGAACATAAGAGTCAGATTTGTTAAGAACATAAGGGTCAGACAATTACGATTTATTGAGAGGAATATTGAAGGAATGAATTAAAAGTATAACTTTTGGATGGCAGTTAGGGCAGATAAATTTGAAAATAAGACCATGATGCTAAACGGTGTCGAAGTCTTTCTCCAGACCAAGCAAAACTAATCTGGTAGATTTTTTTATCGACGCTGTTTTTATGGTATTAGACAACCTGTTGAATTGGACCGTAATTGATATGCCTCGGCGAAAACCAAACTGAAATGGAGGTATAATCTCGTGATTCGAAAGATGATTAGAAAATAGTTTTTCTATTAACTTTTCGAATACTTTACTCAGGCCGTTGCTGCGGGAACAAAGTCGGAATGCGAGTTCCGCCGCCGTGCAGTTCATCGCGCAAAGATCTCCGGAAACGTTTGCGCTGGATTCCTTTTGCCTGTAAGCCAATATAAACCGGACGTCAGGCTTTTTTGTGAATTAACCAGAATTAGTTCCTGACGGTGGGTCGTATACTGTCTTTTGGCAGTCTTACAAACAGCAGATTACCGTGATCGGACGTTAGGCTTGTTCCTAGTCTCTTGTTGGGAAGTCGCTCGGAATTGTTCGGGTCGTACAATTAGACTTTTCTTCTGATTGTTCCGAACAAGTATCTACATGTGAACCTCCGTTCAACTCGATTGCTATCCCAAATAACCTGACATCCTACCAAGTTTAGGTTTGAAAGGCAAGTGAAGTTTATTAACAATTTCTTCCTGCTTATATACTAACAATGCATTCTGAGATTTAACAGTAAAAGTGAGATGAAAGAATTAAAACGGGATGGAATCATTTTCCTTACGATAGCACTAAGTATCTTGTTGGGTTTAATACACTTCCTTGATCATAGTAGTCGTAATCCATCTTCTGCATTTTACGCCACTCTTTGGTTGTTATGATTACCTCGTCGGTGCTTGAACATGATCGCTTGAACGTATTACTGTATGCTTAGGTTCGCAATTCAAATAATTATCTCAATGGACTCCCGAGTTTGTTTATGTTTAAACGTATTATGCCATGATCGAGTTCATCTTGCTCATGATCGTTTAAAGTTCTCGCATGCTCGTTTTATGATACAATGTCGCGTTCGCTAACACACAGGCAACTAAGCAAACTGATTGATCGGTAGTTACATGGGTTATGTTGGTCTTTGTTTGGTTTGGCATTTGGAATTACCTTAGCTTGTTTCCATATTGTTGGTTAATAAATTAGATTGTAACAAAAGTTGAAGATGAAGATGAGGTATATTAATTCCTTCTTGGAGAGGTGTTTAGTGAGCGGTTGTTGATAAGGTCGGGTCCAGCGATTTTTTTTAGCAGCAGTATATATAATATCAATTGGATTTGTTTGCATTTAGTGAAAGTGTAGTGATAATTTAAGAATTTTTCAACTCTTTTATTAACATAGATTTGTATGGTTTTATAGACGATGAATAGCTTTGATTGACATTGCAACAAACCAAATATTAGTTGAAAGCTTTGTGGTGCGAGCCACCCTGTAATTTATAGCGTAATCAGGGTATACATGTATTAGTATAAGATTTTAGAACTAAGTTAGTATATATAAGTACGTACGAACGCACATCACGCTCTCTTAGCTCACCACCAGGGTCTGGCCACGTCGGGTCCGTTACCGGCGCAACACAATACAATAAAGTGTACGAACATAACATGGCGATCCTGCCAGGAGCCCCTTTTGCCAGGAACCCGACAAATAAAGGAGATTGTAATTAAGTGTGCGAACGTGCCCTCCTAGCAAGCTACAGAGCTATAAGTAAACGCTCCATAAGTAAAGCTCCGTAAGTAAACGTGTGAGCGTACCCGAACCGTGAGCGTACCCAAAAAGTATCAAACGTCCGTGAGAAGCCCGCAGTGAAGTGTGCAAGTGTGTGAGTGGATCGAGATCACCTCTGCAAGGACAACGCTCCGATGTGCTGTGATATTACACCGTGGTGAAATTCGTTTTTTTCTTTTCACCGGAAGCAAAGCGATCACCGTGATTCCACCATCGCTAGAGTGTAACCGTGAATCCGCCATCGCAGACGCCACCACGAGGAATCACATACGCCATTACGAAGACGCCAGATGAAAATCGTGTCCGCCATTGCGTTTAAGCCAACTTGACGCCACCAACTAAGTCATGTGGCAGAGAAAAAAAAATCATCATCGGCGATCGGCTAGCAGCGACGACAACATTATCGCGAGAAATCCCCAACCGAGAGTGATACATGCAGATACAGCAGTAATACCAGCGGCAGCGAAACAGAGACACCAATACGGTCAGCATCAGCAATACTAACAGCGGCAACGCCACGTGCAGAAGCTGCAAATATTCAGCGTCAGCAGCTAACGAACCGATAGCATCTGTAATACCAGCAGCACCGAAGCATCTACAAAGATAGCAGCGAAGACAGTTACAACACAAGCAGCAGCGGCAGAAACGGCGACATCAACGGCAGAACCAGCGCGATAGCACCAAAAGAAAAAAAAGGTATGACCCATAGATGTAAGGTGAGTGAGCATGTGTATGCGTATAAATTATAAAAAAAAATGTTAATTAAATGTGCGATATTAAATATTAGGTAATTATGCGTGTGCGTTGAATACTATGTGTGCGTGAGTGACAGTGCGGTAAAAAATAGTAAGCGTTATAACCGAAAAATGAAAAATCAAGATAATCTCGCCTAAGAAAAAAAAATCCTTTCATACTTTTTAATCGCGTCAAGTTTTATTCTACTACATATGCATAATAACTATTATGTGCTAAAATGCGTCGTGTGTGCTGAAAACAAGTGTTATTAGTGTTGATACCTCATAATTTATCGATTAATCGGTTATTCGGTTATTAATTAATCGGAAAAAAAATACATGCGTAGATCATCTAGAATCGCTGGTGTGAAAATTGCTAAACCACTAGACATACCCGAAGTCATAATTGAAGAAGAATTTACAATGGCTCCAAAATTAGATATCAATATTGCTTTGAAACTTGTAAAACCTTATAATGGGTCTGCATCAGAATTGAATTCTTTTATCGAAAGCGTGGAATTGCTACAAGATTATTCGGAAGGTGTTACGGAAATAAATCTCATAAATCTCTCTCACTTTAACTGGTAGTGCGCATGGAACGATTGATTCTGCTACTAATATTCAGCAAGCCTTCCAATTGCTTAGAAACAGATTTAGTGTACAGTTAACTCCACTTGCAGTTGAAAAAGAAATCGCTTCACAAAAGCAAACCAAGCAATCTATTTCAGAATTCGGTTCTGTTATAGAAAAACTCGCAACAAAACTATCAGCAGCCCATGTATCAATTGGTACATTTTCAAACGAAGCAGCAACTATTAACATTGTGGAACCCATAGCGGTACGTGCGTTCATAAACGGACTAAAAAACCCTAGCACTAGATTCTTTTTGCAAGCAAGGAATCCTATAACCCTTAATAAAGCTATTTCCGACGCTCTTGAATGCGAACCAACCGAAATAAACGATGATGCAACTTTTTGGTGCCAAAGTTTCAACCGTGGTACAAATAATAATATATACTACAATAGACAAAATCGTGGATACTTTGGAAACCGCCCTTGGAATCGTCCACAAAACAGAAGTGCAAATAATTCCGATAGGAATTTTTATCAATCACGTCCAACTAGATCATTTACAAACAGAGGAGGACGTCAACCATTCAGATCCAGGCCGTATCACAACTCATACAATTCTCGATCAGGATACCAATATGGATCCCAATCTACAAATAACACCAACCATAATATAAATTTGGCTGATACTAACAACTCAGAAAATAATCCAACACCAGAAAACTCAATTGATTCTGTGGATATCCAAAATTTATTTCGCTGATTTAACAACAAATAACAGCGTCAAAGCCCCTTTTACTATTTTTGATAAAACTTTCGATCTGATTATCGATACAGGAGCAACATGTTGTATCTTCAACAAAGAGTACCTACCAAAAAATATACATATAAATGAATCAAAAATTCTTAAAATCAATGGTCTTAGTGGAAACACTCATACGTTAGGATTCGTTGAAACAAATATTTCTTTTTCATCAAAAGATTTTCCCATTATATTTCACATTGTAAATTCTCTTCCATCACATGTTGTAGGATTAATAGGATCAAATTTTTTACAAGATCATGGAGCAATTATAAATTTTAAAGAAGGAAAATTAAATTTCATTTCATTGAATAATCATAATTCATATATTATACCACCAAGAACAGAAACTATAATATATAATTACGCGGGTCGTAACTATATGTTGCTACAAGCTTTACCGATACTTGTGTAGTACTAAACGAAGCAATCAAACCAAATGTATTTATAGCTAATACGATAGCAAATCCTTATAACGGTACAATACCTGTTCGCATCGTAAACTTTCAAAACCGTCCAATCAATTTAAAATCCTTAAAACCTACTATTGCACCAGCCAGTAATTATTCTATTATTACAATAAGTACAGCGAAACGTAATTGCGCTCATGCTAATCAGTTACTAACCGAATTAGATTTATCCCATCTCTCAGAAAGTGATAAAATTGCTATTTCAAAAATATGTGTAAAATATAATGATATTTTTTTGTCTTAAAAACGATAAACGAAGTACAACTCATATCTATGAAGCAACTTTAAAAGTTCGCGACAACACTTTTCCTATTTATTCAAAATAATATAAACTACCTTATGCGCAAAGAGCTCAATTGGATAATGAAATTTCAAAAATGTAATATAATCGAGGAAGCTAGTTCCGAATGGAACAGTCCAGTCTTATTATTACCCAAGAAATCTTCAACTGATCAAAAGAAATGGAGACTCGTGATAGATTACAGAAAAGTAAATACAGTTTTGAAAGATGATAAATTTCCACTCCCCAACATAGATGAAGTAATTGATTCCTTATCAGGTTCCAAATATTTTTCTCATTTAGACCTTTCTCAAGGATATTATCAGTGTCAACTAAAAAAGGAAGATAGACCAATTACTGCTTTCACTACGCCTACCGGCCAATACCAAATGACTAAATTACCTATGGGTCTTAAAACAAGTCCATCTATATTTTCGCGCATGATGACTGTTGCGTTATCAGGTCTAAACCTTGAAAAGTGCTTAGTATATCTCGATGATATTATCGTCTTTGGCAAAACAATGGAAGAACACCATAAAAATTTAATCAGTGTTTTTGAGAGACTAAGAAACGTGAACTTAAAACTCAATCCCACCAAGTGTCATTTTTTGAAACAAGATTTGATATATCTAGGACATTACATCTCAGCCGAAGGAGTTAAGCCCGATCCTCAGAAGGTACAATGTATTCAAAATTGGCCGATACCTACA